>BOPM01000792.1:152236-162334 GCA_022179025.1 Porites australiensis
CGGTATTGCGGTATTCGTACCCCCCTTACGCCCCCCTCTCTACGTAACTGCATCCAGGCGGCGCACTTCGGAAGTTGTATGTCATTGTGCTTTGTGGTCCAGAAGTGAAACATATACTGACATCCAGAACAATACATACACATCCGGTCACGGAGTACATTTTCCATTTAGCTTAGACATGCAAGGAAATAACAGCTCGAATTAAGGGTAGATTCATTTGCAGCGTGCACTGGCCTCCTGAAATTCAGTATTATTGTTTTTAACCTTGAAAGCAAGTAAAAATTCCTACAGAAAAATGCGAGGGCTCTACGCGTATTCTGGCTCCAAAATAAATCCACCCTAAGGCTCTGTCTACAGTATGCAGATAGCTAAAACGGGAAGGTCTGGTGTTCTAAGGCTTTGTCATGGTCAGAAATCAGCATCAATTTTCATCTCGCCGAATAGATTTCATCCCTAGAACCTACTTTGTGAGACCAAAGACTTTTTACAGCCTGTTACTACCAACAATAAAGCTCGCAATATCCAATCTTTCCGTCTCAAGCCTGGGATCAGTCTTTCACCTGTGTAGCCAATCGTGAGAATTGTTCCTTCATAAGGCTTAATGTGCCGGAAAACTTTTCTCAAGGCAGCCAAAAAGAAAACCCACAACCCGCTATGAGAGCCGAGTTCAGTCGACCAGACGTAGTTAATCGATTAGCCGATAAGCGATAATAATCGATATTAATCGATATCAATCATCGATGAATATTGATTTCCAATATCAATCGATAGGAATCGATAAAGCAAAAAAAGTTGTGACTTAGATTAATATCGATTTCCGATAGACATCGATGATGATCTTTTATCGATTATCATCGATTACTATCGATTATTATCGGAAAAGACTTAAGTTGTTATTATATTAACCGACGATGTTGTCCGTACGGTATTATTGAGTCATTCAGTCGCGATATTATGCACTTCTGTTTTGACGACAAAATACTAAAAGAACGAAACACTAACATGAACAAATTGCTCTTTGCTTTGATTTTTTAGCTTAAGCGCAGTTCATAATAAGGAAATAAGGAAAGAAATATTACTGCGAAAGTGGCAAAAAATGACTCTCTGTCGCCATAGCAACTCCATAAAAATGGAGCATAATAAAGAACAAAATCAGTGTTCTTATGACTTCCACGATTTGCATTAAGAAAGAACTACATCTGGATTGAACGGACATGTAAAGATCTATTCAAACAAACCAGGAAACAAATAAATAAAAAAACTGGAGTTGGTGAAGACTTCGCCTGGAGTTTACTGAGTCATCAAAAATAAAATGCCTGGTGTGGGGGGTGTCGCTTGCCAATTAGCATCGTCATGTTCAGAATATTCACTTCAAGTTTATTCCTTGTTATCGATTACTATCGATTCCTATCGACTGTTACCGATTTTGCTAATCGATAATAATCGATAAAATATTTTTTCTGTGACTTTGATTTCCATCTATTTCCGATATCAATCGATATTAATCTGCGGATTAAATCGATTAATATTGACGATATCAATTGATTTCCGATACCGATTTTATCGATTAACTACATCTGGAGTCTAATACGGGCTCTGATTTCAAACAGACATACAAAGAGAATTATGGGAAGTTATGAAAAGCGGTCTTTTTGGGGGGAAGGGGGGGGGGGGTGGGGGTAGGTTAATAGCCAGTGCTAAAGTCATGACAGTGTATCTACATATTCAGTGTTAAAATATTCGGTACAAAATAAATAATTTAAAAAAATAAGAATGAATAACTATAAAAAAAAACACGTTCCACCACAAGACTCGTAAAGGTATATGAGAGGAACTTCTATACCATGTTTTAGCAATTACAGTCAGTATGTATCATATATAGAAATTAAACCTCTCCTAACATTTTAGACCATAGTATACCACTGATTTCTCATCGACGGAGGGAAACAAGGGGAATTTAGAGTCACGGACGTTCTCACCGGTTCTAAGGCTACTCGATTAGTACTTCACGCTGATCAACGACTCGCCGATTAGAACTTCATGCCAAGTTCATGCAATTTTGCTCTAAAACACACATGACAATCTTGGATTGGAAGACAGCGCTGATTGCGATCATGACATAATTTGGTCCAGCAATTTTACGAACGTATGGGATAGAGCGCTAATATCACCCGGGATGTAACAATATTCCATATTCATATAAACGCGAGCATGACCAGCTACGGGTAATTCCTCAAAAAGAAGAAAAAGGTTGTGGAAAAGTTAAAAGTAAAAGGAAAAACTTGGTAAAGTGGTAAAAATATTGTTTACCGATTACTGTAATAAAACAAGTCTTTACTGAATACACCCGTCGACAGGATAACCTCAATAGAGACCTTTAGATTCTAGGACTACGAGCAGGAGATTTAACTTAAAGTTTTTTCGCGTACTGTCAAATAATAGACACCTCGGACAGCTTCGTCTTCTTAACCAAAAAAGTTAGCACTGTTATCTTTATTGAATGAGGTTAAGCTATCTCCCAAGCGCAAACTAATAAATCCTATAACACTTGTGTCCGCGAACACGACTGATTCTGGATCTGTAACAAAAATATGGATATCGACTTGTATCGTTCATCGAGATTAGTAAGCTAATCCTCTATGGCCATTTTAAAAGCCCTCTCCCTCAAATAGCCCCTACCCCCCGTCGTGTTTGAAATAAATACCCTCCCAGGGGGACGTTCTACGGTACGGCTTAATACGGACAGTTTCGTTTGTTCCGATCGACGGAAAGCTCATATATTTCCTCTAAAGTTAACCCCTATATTGTCAACCCCGCTTAGGACGCTGTTCATCTGCGCACTGTCTATGACTGAATATTTTAAAAGTAAAAACCCTATCAGAAATGGCAATTGACCTTTCAAAGGTTCTGTCTACATTACTCCACCTGGCCGAGTCGCAAACTAAAACTGTCAGACAAAGTAAGCGGTCACGGATTACATTGTCGTGTATTAAGAACACTGACTTAAAAGGTAATTTTAGTCCCCTAATATGATAAAAGATCGTTGGGTTTCTTTAGGATGAACTTGTTGCTGTTAAAGTTAAGAATTTGAACAAAGGTTTCAACTGAAAATGTCTGCTTTCGGCTTCATATTGATAAAACGTATGTCCGTGACGTTTTCGTTTTTTTTGAGGGTCCCGCACTTAATAGGGACCCCCGCATAATAGGGACACCCGCATAATAGCGACCGCCGCATAACAGGGACACCCGTATAATAGGGACCCCCCCGCATAATATGGACCCCCGCATAATAGGCACACCCGCATAATAGGGACCCCCGCATAATAGGCACACCAGCATAATAGGGACCCCCGCATAATAGGCACACCCGCATAATAGCGACCCCCGCATAATAGGGACACCCGCATAATAGGGACCCCCCCATAATAGAGACCCCCGCATAATAGGCACACCCGCATAGTAGGGACACCCACATAATAGGGACCCCCGCATAATAGGCACACCAGCATAATAGGGACACCATGGTTTGTCCCCTTGGTGTTCGGCAATGGTCGGCGACAAGGTTATTTTGTAGCCTGTGTACAGCCGCCACCTCCCCTCAGATAACATCGAAGAAGGGGTAATTTTTTCTGAGAGGAGCGGGTGGCTGTACAGTGTTGTGGCAGTCCAGTTAAAATCGCCTGGTGTAAGGGAATTCAGGTTTCCAGGTACCGGATATCAGTCTCTGTCAGTGGGACTTGGATTCTGAATTCCAATCGTTAACGGATTCTGGATTCTTTGAGCTGTATTCCGGACGCGATCAAACTCAAGAAATAAATAAAATAACCAAATTGCTCGCCAAAGTTTGCGATCTTCGAAAAAATTTACTTCTGCTTATTCATCCCAAATTCATTGAAACACAATCATGTAAGAAAACGAAAAAGAGGAAATATCATCCGTTTTATTTCTTGTTGCTTCCTTTCTTAGCCAACGAAAACTGACAATTTTTTCCTTAATGTTACTACATATTTTATCTATTGAATTTTGACAACTTCGTTGTCCTTGACTTTGTCAAAATGCTTTTGAAGTTTTAATTTTAGCAAAACCTTTGACAAAAAATGTATGGACAATGTTTTTTTTATTATTCTGACAAAATAAGTTGTGGGCATTTTATTCAACCAAAAATGTTGCGACGAAAGTGATTAAGTAGTATATTCATTAAGTAAACATTATCTTCTGCGCTATATTTTAATATGTTATTAAGGCCATCCCTTTTTTTGTTTAGCGTCGACTGCGTTTCCTGTTTTCACTCTAGAGACGGATAATCCATCTTCAAAATCCGTCAAAATTGACGGAAAACAGATGGACCAAGGCGGATTGTCCATCAAATTAAGACCGTTCCATTTTCCAATTAAGACGTATTATCTGTCTGAAGCGAATTATCCAACGGATAACCCGTCTCAGACAATCGGTCTCTAGTGTGAATACGGCTAATACTGACAAGAAGTCTGGAAACAGGAGGCCTGAAAACCAGCATCATTGCTGTGGAACCTGGAAACAACAAAGCATGGTCACAAAAAGTCAGACAGGTTCAACTACGTCATTCCTTTTTACTGTATTTATATACATTTTTCGAAAATGCCAAATATTTGGGTCGGTCGGATGACACTAAACGGAGAAAAAAAAAGGAATGCCCTAAAAACAAAAATTAAATTACGCTGGTTAGATTTTTATTTTCATGCTTTAAGTTTGGCCAGCATCTCTTCAATATCTGCATCAGATCCTTTGGCGGCAGTTGCCCGCTGACCAGTTGGTAACTTTCCTGCATGAGCGGAAGGTGCTTCTGCCATCTAAAGTAAAAGAGAAATAATGAGATATTCATTCAAATGCTGGGTGAATCGCCCAATGTACGGGGAATCCAAGACAATCTTGGACCCTGGATTCCAGCTGCTGGAACAGTGGAACTTGGATTCTGGATTCCAATCATTAGTGGGATTTCGGATTCTTTGAGCTGTATTCCGGTATTCCCCCTACTTGGGGCGAGGCGAAGGATGAGGCTCACTGTGGAGCGTACCCTTCAAAACAGGTTCTACGGGCGCTTTCCATTCAACCTAAAATTCCGGAAAATTCGGTTGGTACATCAAATGGAACCGTCAATTTCGGTTTGGTGCGACCGGAATATTCGGGATCAGCTTTGAAGGTGGTCCACTTTGACCGTTCTGGTTATCTCGGTCGTTCGGGCCGAAATGTCCTTTTCCATTTGACAAAATCGTTGTTCCCAGCTCATTTGTAAACATAAAAGGCGGAAGAACGCAAACAATGGTTTGTGGATAGGCATTACTTTCTCTGCGCCTCCTCCGTTGTCCAATGTTTTTGTTAATATTTACAACGGCAAATGTAAAATGAACCAGTCGATTTAAGCTACATGTAGCTCTAATAGACAGTTATCAGGGTTAGGATACAGAGACATTAGTACCAGTCTGAAACTGAATTTATAACATGAAAATGAGCCAGGGGGGTATTGGGGAATTGCAACTCCTCCCTGGATGGGATGTTAATCTATCGCAGGATTACCCCCCCGCAGCATGTCTTTGGTACCCACTTAAGTAGCATGTGAAAAACAGCTGACATTTCTGATGCCATCTCTGGTTTCCCCGCGAAATGACGTCTGGGAAACGAGCGGAGAAATTCCATACTGATGACGTGTCGCTACCCAGATCTGGGTAGTGCTTCTGATTGGTTGAACCCCACAGCACGGCCAAACAGAAGCACTACCACGTTCTGGGTAGTGACACATCATCAGTATGGAATTTCACACATTTTACAATGTTTCCCTTCTCCACACTTACCCTTCCAGATACTTCGATGCCAATCTCATCTAGAACTTGATTGACAATGGCCTCCTGCTCCTCCTCGTCTCCAGACTCGTCTAGTATTGAATCTAATGTTTCATTAACTGCAAGAAAATGTATTACACACCGTTCAAAACTGTTTACTAATTAATTTGATTTTGAAAAAAACTTAGGATGCTTTCTCTGTTACTTAATTTTACAGGCATTATTTTGTAAAAATTTGGAGACAAACAATTTGAGATTTGGCTAAAAAAAAAGTGCTAAAAGGATTCTACACTTAGCGAAAATCTTCCAAATATAAGAACAAAGGGGTCATGAATCAAGATAAAAAATATGTTGCTTCAGCAGCAGCTTATAACAAAACCAATCATAGTCCTAAAAAGTAAAAGTACAAACTAGAGTAAAGATAAACTCACTCATCTCTTCTTTCATGTCCATTTTTGTTGATTCCATTTCAAAGTTTTTCAAAGTATTCTGTAATTGTGCTGGATTCATCTGAGCATTTACACTTCCCATTGTCTAGAGGTGTAGGAAAACATCAAGTTGTTAACTTATATTGTTGACTTTTGGAATGGCTGCATTAGGCAGCTTTGCATGCTGGGAGCTTACAATCATAGCCTGGATTGACAGGCAGAAAAATTGGTGAAAAAATTAGGCATGTGAGAATGCAACAGATTGCATTAGTTGATCACGAAAACAGTTAGCTTTTGAAAAATTTTGGTAGCAGAAACTGAAAAAGCATTTATCAGCCATAAATCCCAAAAGTGGCAATTGCAATGGCTGCCAGAAATTAGAATGATTTGTATGAGAAACTAACTTTTGCCGCCCAGTCATGCTTGAATGGTTTTCCAAACAAATTCTTGTTAATTTTGAAATTTTGAAATTGTCCTGAAATATTTCCTACACATCATGGGGCTCAAATCACCCATTTAAAAATGCATAAGGGAAAGATTTAATGACAGTTTAAAAATTTCAGAATTTACAAGGAGTTGCATAGAAAACCACTCAAGTGTGATTGGGTGGCAAGAGTTGTTTTTCTCATAAAAATCCTTCTAATTTTTGGTGGCCATTGCAATCACTACTTTTGAGATATAACGCTTAAGATTTGCAGGTTACCTAATTTTATTATGCTCTTTCAGCTCGTGCTAACAAAATTTTTCAAAAGCAAACTGTTTTCATGTTTACCGAAAGTTGAACACATGACCAAGGCCTATTCCCCCTTTACCCAACTCTCTTTTGAGCTCCTGCTACACATGCTACCAAAAATCACTAAAACAACATCTTTGTCAAAAGTGAACTAATAATAGCCTTACCCATTATTAGCCCTATGCAAGAGGGGAAGCAGTCTGTTCTATACCACTTATTTTTTACCACCTTCTTGCAGACATTATACGAAATCAATAATTTTCCAGTTTGCCTTTTAGGCAAGTAGTAATTAGGACGTACTATACCATGATTCTACCACACCATCGATAAATCTAATAATTCGTTAGTCAGACTATACCCTCACGACTAAATCTTCACTTGCTTAGTGAGGGATAGAATCCACACTGGTCTAACCACAAAATCTACTAGACCTAGGCCATCAGACATGACTTATTTTGAGTGCTAAACATTGCACCATCTGTAATCACTAGATGTCATAGTGATACATGTTGCAATGTTACCCACTCAGAAAATGTTTTGGTGAGAAACATTTTTATCATTAGATGTCACATGACCTCTAATTAGCCAATAAGCACATGAATTTTGGATGGAAAAAAAAAACACAGGAATTTTTCCATTAAAAACAAAACAATTTGAATTTGACCTTGCTTGCAGTTGACATAGCTCCAGCCATTTTTGCTGTCGAGTGCATGGTTTGTGTCTGATGTCCAATAGCCATAACTCGTGAGCTGACCGCCATGTTCTTGGTTTTTTGCTTTCGTAAATTTATCAGCTGCTTAGCCAGTGTTGTTGCAGCCTAAGGAGAGGGAAAGAGCCAAGTAGGGTTAAAATGCAAGACGGTTTTCATCAATGGATACACTTGAGTACTCACGTGACAAGGGGTTTAAAAAAAAATGAAGCTGCACAGGATGTGAATTATTATTCAAATTGAGGAGGATGTTATCCCTGCCAAATTCATAATTCATTCAAAATATTTCTAAGTTCTTAACAAGCTTACCTTGTCATAGACTTTCTTTATTAAAACTTTGGCCTATTTCTTGGCATGGTTTCAGGATATAAACAGATGTTTTTTCTTGCAGATAATTAGGCTTTTGTACATTATGCTAGCATTTTTTCGAGCATTTTAGTGAGGCAAAAGCATTGAGCATTATTCGAGCATTTTAGTGGCATTTTCCCCGGAAAATTAATTTTTCCGAGAAAATAAAATAGAAATTAACTTTTTTCAGGAGCCCATGCCCCACGAGCTCCTGTGTTTTTAAAGAAAATGAAGACTAAAACTCAAAATTCACAAAAAACCTAATACAGCTGGCTTTTTTTGGCTGTATTTATTGACTTGTACACGTTGTCGTTGTTACTTGCAACACTTGCACGTTTTTGTAAGTGTAAACTATGAAATTAATTTTAAAAACCGTTTGTATAATGAGCATTATCCGAGCATTTTAGTGACTTTTTTGGGGAGACCGAGCATTTTAGTGGGAAAAATGGAGCATTAAGGTGGAGCATTTTAGTGGGGAAGCAAAAGCATAATGTACAATAGCCTACAGATAATCCTTTAAGAAGTAAATAACATCCTTCGAGAGATATATTTTGCGTATTCTTCCATTTCTTCTGTTCAGTTAGTTAAAACTTCAGCTATTTTGTCTTCAGATAGCCATGAAAGCCATTTTCTTTTTAAGTTCATTCAGGAATAAATAGCTAGGGTGCGGTGCCTTAAATGCAGTTGACCGATCGTAAACGGTCAAATCGATGGTATATTGCTCACATCTTCCAAAATTAATACGGTACATGCCAGTTGGTTATGAAGAATTAGCCAGGGGGATAGAGTCAAACAGATACCGTGAAATATTTTGAATAAATGAATGAATAATATTAATTATTATTATACATTATCATTCAATATTATTAGTTAGTATTATTATTTATTTTGCTAGTAATAACACGCTATGTGCATTCCATACATTCTTAGTGAAAGTCTAAAAATTATGAATGCTGGCTACATGCATGCGACACATGCATGATAACAACCTGGAGATTAGGATCACGGGCTCCTCTTGTTGCCCACAATTATCATCATCATCATTATTTTTTAAGTCTACGGGAGGGAATGTCAAGACTATTCTTGTGGTTTGAATTGTAGTTTCAAGACAACTCCAACTACCAGAGCATATACTCAAAAACTATCACTACATTACCTAACAAAGTAGGAATTTCTAGGGGTATCATGTAGTTTTTAAAAGAGGCAGAGTAAGGATGTTTTTTTTTTTCAACCAAGTTAAAGTGACTTACAGAAATAATGAGTCAGACAGGAGTAATTTCATGCATGTCTTTACCAAGTTAATTCCCTAGTGTGCAAGATTTTACAAACCTGTTTGTTTCCTAATTTGGCCATTTTCTTTATTTCAGCTTCCTGGAAGAATAATAAATTGTGAAAACCAAAATGGTTAATGGTTAAGGAGAAAAGTAAGCATTCCACCATTATACTTTTCATTATTATTTTTGAGGATCTAGGGTGTAGATGGTACAGGCCAAATTAAATAAAGTTGATTTTTTTTTAACTAGGTTGATTCTCAAATTCCTTTGTCTCCTATAATAATAATTATTATAACAAGTATTTACAAGCCTGTATTTATGAGCAAAGGGGAAGAAGTGAGCCCAGTGTTATGACTTCTAAAATCCAGGGTGCCTTGCAAAATGGTGCTGCTAGATCACTGCCACCTTGTGACCCTAGATTAATAAGTACTGCACTGACCAGTGGAAATATGAACAATGACCAAACATATATGCCAACTCTACTGGACAGGGCACAGATCTCCAGCTCTCCCATTTGGGTCACCAAATCTCCTGCATAAAATGGACTTTTGAGCTTTCCTGTGCTTAGGTTTGAAATTTAGCTCATTTTTTTTTCACAATTCAAACTTTATTCATTGTACGATTTCTAGGACATTTTTGCCCATATTTAGTCTCTGACAAAGATTATTTCGTCAAGTACTTCATGTCAGACTTCATATAATTTCCTTAGCCATGGCGGCTGGGTCATTTTCTGGGCAGGGGGGGTGGGGGATGTTGGGGCTGTTGACATTTGGTGGGGGGGGGGGGGGGG
>BOPM01000793.1:8282-19651 GCA_022179025.1 Porites australiensis
AAAAACGATTAGTTTGATTGACGGGTGAAAATTCATGCGTGAACACGAAGCCGTAAACAGTGGATGCGCAAAAGTTAGATCTTAGATACAGTATCTTCAAACATGGCAAATGATAGTTTTAATCCTTTTGTATCGAGTTTTGTAAGCTTTAGCATCAACGGTTTAAAAGAAACGCCGAAAATTTAAATTACTACCCAATTCTGAAAAGAAAAGTATCTAGAGCTTTATTTGTTTCTGTCAACTCACCGTGAATGGGAAAGTTTTCTTCGTCGCTTCTTGCAAATGCTGTCAACAGCGGCTGCGATCAAGGTGAGCGTTGATTATCTCCAAAGTTCTTTGCCTTGTTAACTTGCTGGCACGTACAATTTTCGAAAATATTTGCCTTCCTCTCTTCTCCTTAAATTAACTTCTATTTTTAGGCAAAAGTGGTCTTGCGAGAAAATCCCGAAATCACAAAACAGTGACAAAGCGACCTCGTTTTCCTCTGTAGTGGTAAACATAGCTTCGAGCGTACAAAAGTCAGCTAGAGTAAACCACTTCACAATAAATCACGCTGTTTGAACACCATGAAGTCTTTTCTTGCCTTCAAAGTCATCGGCACTTGGATATTCGTGTATTTTCAAAAAGGTTTTACTTTGAAAGTTTGGCAAAACACCCAGTTCACGACAGCGATTTTGTTGGGCTTTATATTCTCCGCCTAGCGCGGTGAATTTAACGTCATAGTCCGAGATGGCTAACCAATCAGATTGCTTGAATTACCAAGATCACTGAGTGTGTATATACTAAGTATATAATATTAAGCAGCAACAACATAACACCATAGGATTTTTTTTCATACTGAAGTTATGTAGCACTTTTGATACGTGCGCGTGTATACGCTTTTATTTTATCTTTTACCTTTTATTAATCTTCTTTCATTTACTTTCAGGCGGCTTGTTTAATATGCGTCTTGACTCGCAGCCTAAAGCCTCGGTTTTCTGCCTTCTTCTTAAACGCGCTAAAAGCATCCCGCTGGAGCCTGGTGCGACTCTGGATATCCCAATCTCCTTTGCGCCAGACACCATGCAGATGTATGAGGCTACAGTAACAGTGACCATTCACAAAGAAGACCCTGAGGACTCTTGGAAAGGCGATTATCCGAGCATGATGAGCACCCGTATGGTCAATGACCTTCACTGGATATTTCCCGTTAGGGGGATCCCCCAGTCCTATCCCATCAAGGCGTCCCAGGCCCCTTGTGTAGAGTGTAAGGCCCGGAGCCGCGTGGAAGAGAGGGTAGAGGTGACTCTGACCGGGTTGGCCCCTAATACCGCGGGCTCCGGCTTAGGGCGGTATCCAAGTATTACTCCGATTAATTTGCTGGGACGTCACGTGCCTGGAGAAATGGAATATGGAGTTGATTACTTGAACGTACCAGAAGAATTTAGGTAATTATATCTCTTCATAACAAATATAGCGTCATCTTCTTTATTAACCTTTTCACTCCTAGAAATTTTGCCGAAAAACATCTTTTGAAGCTAGTCGAGAGGTTTTCTGTACAACTATCAGGCCAAAAGAGACAAAACCTGCTCAAAACGCTGTTTGTACATCAATCACTTCGACGTTTTCTGTCCTTAATGCAAAATATCAGCTTTGAAAGTTCAAGCATGCGCAGAATTTGATTTTTATCTTTCGCGTTTCTTATTGATTTCGTATCCTTTCCTATTTTTTCCTTCCTTAGACTTTTACTTGGCTTCATTTCTTTCTGTAGGGAACGTTTTTTTGGAAAACTTGTAGGGTCGTAGAATAACATAATATAACGTAGGAAGGTAGTGGTTCAAGATTTCCATTGGTCAACTTAACATGGGTTTTAACCTTTCTTCTCCAGCCTGTTGTGTTTGTAACCAGTAAGAAAGTTACAAGCAAATCACAGCATGATATTGTAAAAACTTGTGAGATAGGTTAAGCCACGTAATATCCCTACAAATTCACAATCTTTATTTATGCTTCAGATACGAACTAATTTTTGAAGACGCCGAAAGCCAATCCTGTCTGGAGAGGTCATTGGGTGTAAGTCTGTTAAGAAAGATGAAAAATCAAGTTTCTGGAGTAGTCATTCTCTTGTTTAACTTCGTGTTTTCACCATTCAAGCCGTTCAGGTAACTTCAAAATGTTTCGGTTTTGCATTGAATTTTAGTCCTGTGTTATACCATATCCCACAGCTCCAAACTGATTTTTTTTTAAAGTTAAGGTGGCTCCGTAATTAATACTAGAGCATTTTGCTGTGACAAATTTTCCGTCATAACTTTTTGGTTCTTCCCGCGATGGCTGCGAAACTTTGCAAAGAACAACATATATCATTCGACAATAATACGAAATATTCCGATTTCATTGATGATAAATATTTCTTGAGAAATTAGCGTTTAAAAGGACCCTACTGTTCAAAGAAAATCGCGTCTAGTAAAACAATTTGCTGATATTTTTTACTGAAATTTCTGGTATCGGCTTTAATTGATATAATAAATATGCCACAGGAATTTCAGAAAAATCGTTGGAGCAGAAGTCCGTAACTAAAAGTCGCTCAAAATTCAGCTGTGAAATTGTTTTGGAATTTCAAAAATAAATTACTATCAGGAAGAAGGAGACACCAGTTTGAATTTTCGGGACAAGTAAATTCAACGTTTGCTAATTCTTAAAACAAAAGCCGATTGCCTATCGTGCTATTCTTTAAAAGGTACTTTTTAGTTTTAGAAGCACCATAAATTGCTCCAAACCTTGCTCTGAAGTAGAATGACTTGTTCTTCGACATTTTTAAAATATCCCTTTGCAGTTTTGGCTCAAACTCCTGCTGCATACATTTTGATGTATTGCAATGCATTTTCAACGACTTTTACTGCTGTTCGTTGCTTCCAACTCAGGAAAAAAGTATTGAGATTGGACGCTACCTCGTATCAGAGCTCAGATAGAACTGTCCAGCACCTTTGTTTATGACTACAAAATGAGCACGAGCGGCAGTTCTGCGAGGAATTCGCACCTCACCCAGGGGGGACGAACGACAATGATGACCATGCCTGTGAACCGAATAACATCACAGTGCAAAATAAAATTATCGCAAAAATACTGCCCGTGAATAAATTTACAACTCTGAAATTTTTGTCACTCCTTCCTTCAATGAATGGGTATTTTTTTCTTGATTATTATGTTTTGCTCTGCAATACATGTTTATACAGATCGGTTCACAGACATGGGCATCATTGTCATTCGTCCCCCCTGGCTGAGGTGCGAATTCCTCGCAGAGCTGCCGCTCGTGCTCATTTTCTGTTCATAAACAAAGGTGCTGGACAGTTCTATCTGAGCTTCGATACAAGGTAGCTTACAATCCCAATACCTTTTTCGTGAATTGGAAACAACGTACAGCAGGAAAAGCCGTTGAGGATGCATTGCAATACATCATAATGTATGTAGCAGGAGTTTGAACCAAAACTGCAAAGGGATATTTTAAAAATGTCGAGGAACAAGTCATTCGACGTCAGAGCAAGGTTTGGAGCAATTTATACTGCTTCTAAAACTGAAAAGTACCTTTTAAAGAATAGCACGATAGGCAATCAGCTTTTGTTTTCAGAAATAGCAAACACTGAATTTACTTGTCCCGAAAATTCAAACTGGTGTCTCCTTCTTCCTGATAGTAATTTATTTTTGAAATTCCAAAACAATTTCACAGCTGAATTTTGAGCGACTTTTAGTTACGGACTTCTGCTCCAACGATTTTTCTGAAATTCCTGTGGCATATTTATTATATCAATTAAAGCCGATACCAGAAATTTCAGTAAAAAATATCAGCAAAATTTTTTACTAGACGCGATTTTCTTTGAACATTAGGTTCCTTTTAAGCGTTAATTTCTCAAGAAATATTTGCCATCAATGAAATCGGAATATTCCGTATTATTGCCGAATGATATCTGTTGTTCTTTGCAAAGTTTCGCAGCCATCGCGTTAAAATCGAAAAAGTTATGACGGAAAATTTGTCACAGCTAAAGCTCTTGTATTAATTACGGAGCCACCTTAATTAACTATCATTGAAGAAGGCTAGTAGATTTTTTTTTATCGGTCGAGGTGGATGACAGCCCCTGAGATCAGCATAATTCTTCACATCATAAGAAAGCCGAATTCAATAATTGCTTTATTGGTTATTAAAAATATTTCTTAGTTCTTAAGAAGGTTGCCTATATCTTGGCACTGTTTCAGGATATCCTCTCCAAAAGGTAGATATAGTTCACTCGTGAATAGACAACTAGGTGGCAGCTCCTGGAAAAAGGTATTGCCCAAGCAGCCTCGTTTCCATGCAAATATACCATCGATCAACCTTGTTTGCCAACAAATATACTATCCAATCGATGGTATATTGCTCGCATCTTGGTCAGCAATTTGGTCAAGGTCATTAGCCGTAAAAGAAATGCTCAACAGCATCGCTTCCAACGACCAACAAAATGATTTCGAGCCACGCCTTCTTAGATAGACCACTTAACGTGCCATTTTGATCATTCGCTCACGGCAGGTCCAACGTTTATTTTTAATGTGAAACAATTGATAGCAATTTACTTTGATATGGTCAGACCTGAATTCAAATTCTGATAAACACTGTGTTATCTCAAGTCTTTTTTGAATCACCGAACTCTAAATCCTATATCATGCTTTCATCCAGTCACTCGTGCGAGGGGGACTGACAGGTTTTTTTCTCGTTGCTGTTCGTTTTTGCAGCCACAAGACACAGCTGATGATCACGGCCGCTTCTGGTGGAGTGTGGAGATTTCCCATCCGAGTGTTAGCTACTGAACCGGAAGTAGACGATGTAATTACTATCGAATCTGTTGGTCTAAATAAGGAATCAGTTGTGGGCTTCAGGATGAACAGTCAAATGAGGTGGGTGTATGGGGCGTGATCGGATCACGTGATTAACGCAGAATCTGTTGCACTCTCTGTATCACAGTTCCTTTAGGAGCAATGATTAGAGCAGTTGGTTGGTGTGTGGCCTCCCGTGCAAGAATTTCCAGTTCAGTCCCCAGTGGAGTAACCTCAATTCTTTGTTTCGACTCCTTTCCTTTCCTTGCATCTACGAGTAGCTTTGAGCAGCCTATGACCAGCCACCCCCTCCACTCAGAAAAAAATCGAAGAAGCGGGGGTGGGGGAGGTGGTTATACACAGGCTATGCTTTGAGTACCTTTTAATCTCCGTCAAATGGGGTAAGACAGACCGGGGGGAATGAGCGCACCGTCGACCTCAGGTTTGTCAGTCAGGCCCCGGTTGTTCAAACGTTGGATAGCGCTATCCAGTGGATACGTATTACGGAAATCAATTACGCTATCCCCTGGATAGTGATTTATCCGGTAGATAACGCTATCCAACGTTTGAACAACGGGGGCCAGTTGATGACTTTTCGCTTTCACCTTTTTATCTTCGCCCCTGTGTTTAGTTAATTTGCTTTGCAGAATGACAACTGTATAGTCTACCTTTTTTTCAGGCACACCCTTCCATTCGAGGCATTCTTCGCTCCCAGTTCTGACCCGGACTTCACAGTCACCCCAGCATACGGGGAACTTCCTCCATCTGGTACTGAAGGAACACTGATCAAGGTGGCTTACAAGCCTCAAATATACGGCAAGACGCACAAGGCTAAACTGGTGGTTCAGGTAAGATCTATCAGCCTCAACTGGCCCTTGTTTCCCACTCGACCCCAGATCCTCTTAGATGGCAATGCGCGGAAAAAGCACGAAAACTTTAGGGCGATGAGTGATGACAGAAATGACCTTCTCCCGCCCTTTTTGTTATCATGCCCCACATATGGCCGAGTTTTTTCTAGTCTCCCATGATTCTTCTTGTCTACTTACAAATGACAAAAGTTGTGCTTGGCGACTATCTTCGTTTTGCTGATAAAGTTCCTCATGTTGATAATGTCTGTGAGGCGTTTTTCGTTTGAATTCCCAGCTATAGGACGGGGCTAGTCACTAATTATATTAACGAGGTTAAAAACATCAACTTTCAATAACCTTCCTGGCGAAAGAATAATCGTTTTAGTAAGTCCGCATTTTTCTTGGTTTTCTCGCAGACATCAGACATGCAGTGGACGTATGATATTCTAGGTACAACCACTGACTACAATCCGCCAAACGCGCGGGCAAGAATCACGTCCACCAGTGCAAACTCGGCGCGCCGGACCGTGAAGCAGAAGAAGAACTATGTACTAGAGAACTTGAAGCTACAGAGTACAGCAGTGTCATCCCCATATAAGGGAGTAAGACTTGTGTCACGTTCAGCTAGATAACAACGACGCACAAGTGTACTCGCTGAATAGCAAGCGAAGTTTGAAAGAATTGTTAATTGTCCGTAATGTTTGGAAGTGTTTTGTTCCAATGTCGCATATGTACATAATGTTTCCCAACCAATATTTTATTTTTGTACCCAACGCTTTTTTGTTCATATTGTGTGTTTGGCACTGTAGATAAAATTTTCATGACACACTTCTGTACAAATGTATTACAAATTGTCCATTAAGTGAAATATTGGTTGAAATGTCAGTTACCGAAGTCAAGAGATTTCACTTCTCTTTTTAGTTACATCCGGAAATAAAGATTGTTTACTGTTTCTCTGGGCCATTTACATGGGAAAACTCGTCAGTTCAGAGTTTGGGCAAATGGTAAGCAAAATTCAAGACCAGTAAATTTTTTTTCTGGATCGCGTTTACCATGTGCACAAACTAGTTCCGTACGTCCGCAAAGGCCTGAAACTGGTATCAAAGATAAGTTAACCAATAGAACATGAATTTGCGTTTGAAACATATCGACCAGGCACCCGGCAAAAGCGCTTACCATTTGTAGGGAAATTTCGGTGAAAATTTTCCGGCAAATGATACTGACATTGGCTGTTTACAATTTTTCAAAAAATTTCCGGAAAGTCCCATTGGAAAGTAAATGTAACACTCTTTTTGGAAAATTTCTGGAAGAAACAGGACATCTGAAAAGGTAGTACTGTTTTTCCGTATGGAATGTTCCAAACAGTAAACAACCATTGCTTTTCGCACTGAAAACAGAAATTGGATTGATTTGTATAATTTACAAAATACCGATAATATTTCGCGTTCTCCCAAGAGGCTGCCTGCACTGCAGGTTATCCAAACAAATGGAACAGAAAATTTTGGTCGTTCCAGTGAAAGCGGAAAAAAAGATAATGGGCGCTTTCCATTCAACCCTGACTTCCAGTCTGAATTTTCGGCAAAAATGAATGGAACAGTGCTTTCAAAGATTTCGTAAACAGAGGACAACTTCGCGAGGTATACCCAAATTTTCGAAAATTTTTTTTCCCGGAAGGTTTCTTTCCATTCACTTTGCTCTCGGAATTTCTAGAATTTTCGGTTGAATGGTTCGCATTCAATTTCCGGAATTTCTGGAAACTTTTCCCGGCAATTCCTGTACCATTTACCCCAGTTTTCAAGTTTTTGAAAGTTTTGGTTGAATGGAAAGCGCCCAATACCTCGAAGGTATTACCTTTTATCGGAAAAACGGAAAACATTATACCGGGATGAACCGTTCCATTTGCTTCACTCCCCGAATCACCGGTAGCCTTCGAATTCAGCCGTTTCTTCTTGCTCCTCGGCGCTAAGGACGTTTCGCCAGGAGGAACGTCTGCGACTCAGCGAAAGGAATTCCATACTGATGACGTAAAATCTGTCCGGAATCTGGTCAGAAGCTCTGATTGGTCGACGTAGTAGTTATATTTTTTTTACCTACTGTTTGCGAATGACAGAGAAAAGGCCAAAAAGATCAAATGTAAACGTGATGAATCTGTTACAAAACAGTCAATATTCCTAGAATATATTCTTTAGAAAAAGCATCTGAGTTTTGCTGGAGCTCGCTCGCAAAAGATCACAAAACTTTACCATAATCGACCAGGAGAAACATTAAATCAAACAAATTTACATTTGGAACCACATGACTAACGGACATTAATTTATTTCATCAGTATAGAATTTCGCTGAGTCCCTGGCGGCGAGGTGCAAGGAGAAACTGATGTATTTATGTTCTGTAGGGGTGTATTATGGTGCTTATCACATGCGGGGCAAAAATTACTTAACGCTGATTGGCTGAGACGGAGGACATTTTTTCTTAATCACGCGGCACGTAGGCCATGATTACTTGATGCCGATTGGTTATAAAATGCTTGGTAACGAAGCGTTATTGCCAATGAAATTTTTTTTGCAACATGGCTTCCCGTTTCGTTGAAGCCGACGAAGACTTTAAAACTACAGCACTCTAGCGAGAACAAAAACACTAAACGAAGTAAGCTCTATTGGATCTGCGTGTTCACACAATGGGCTGTAACAAGGGAAAAAATGAGAAAATTGACAGCTACGAAGTGTCACAGCTGAACGAAGCGATCGCCCAATTTTTCGCAGAGCTGAGGAAGGAAATCGGCCAAGCATCTTTAGATCACTTAATAAGAAGCAAAAATTATCCAAAATCTATCGTAAGAGATGCAGAGTTCCTGTCGTCAAGTAAAGTCCTAGAAGGAAAGGCAAGAAAGCATCGCGAGCTCTCTGTAAACTAAAATCGAGTAATATTAAAGACGAGATGAAGACAACGAGAACGGTAAAAAAACAACAATAATACATCTAATTAGCAAAAAATTTTGCAAGTGCAGCATACTTTTCTCTAATTAGCAAAAAAAAAAACAACAACTTTGCTCGTGCAAATTTCACGCGTATTTTCAAAGTTTTCCCAAAATTGCCCTAGTCCCGAGGGCACTTGCAGTTACTTAGAGGCCGTTACACGGGACGATTTGCAACAACGATTTTCAACGCAGCACACCATTTCAACATTATTGCGACATTGTTTCGAATGTTTGCAACATTGTTCCAACATTGCTACGCTGTGTTGCGCAAAAAAATCATCGTTGCGAATCGTTCAGTGTAACATCACCTTAAAGGGCAGAAGTTGCGTTTGTTTTGACATTTGTGGAGGCATTGAAAGGGCATCGTGCGCGAATGCAATTCCCTCAAAAATTTTGCCCTTTTATGTGATGAACAAGTAATTGCAAACACCCTCGGGCAAATAAGGATAAATTTTACTTGTATTTTCAAAGTTTTTCCAAAAATGCCCTCGTCCCGGGAAAACTTTGAAAATAAAAGTGAAATTAATTCTTAACTGCCCTCGGGCCCATGCGATAACATATACAAACCATTTCTTACCATCGTTCGCTCGCGCCTTTAGTTAACATATTATTTCGTTTTCCTTTCCGTTGAAGACTTTCTAGTTACTTCCCGTGCGTAAATAGTTTACCATACAATTGGCGGTCCCCTTTTAAGTGCAAGTTAGCAACGAAGGGTCCAAAGCAAAAATGGCCGAACGAAAAAGCGCTTATGTTCCTAAGTCACCGAGTTTCGTTTCTTCAAATTCAACGGGATGGGATCCTGAACTGGCGAGAAAGCTAATTCAAGAATCAGCTCGTTTACATCCACCCCCAGTGGTGATATTTGTCCGCCCTGCACCGAAATTCACGCCGTGTATTTGACGTCAGGAGAAGAGACAACAAGCCCAGTCCACAGTCCAGGGTGATGGCGGATAGCTTTGCGAACGGTGTACGCGTCGCTAAAACGCAACGAAGAATGGGAGGCATTAAGATGACAGAGGAGGATTACGAGCAGTTTGCTAGCAAAGAGTTGAGTCGAAAACGAAGGAAATAAATTTAGAGACCTTAGGAAGTTTCCTTGGTAGTACTATTGTATATACACGAATCATACCATTTAGCAATTTTGAGAGGTTAATTATTTCGATCTTAAATTATCTCGCCTCAGTATATATCACTGGACGACAGTTGAATGAACAGTTCTTTTAACGATATACCAGTTATATTAGAAACAGGATTGACTTAAAACTTAGCACTTCGTGTTATTTAAATATTGAAAAAATCTTACGCACTTTAGATATTTATTTTGTTGATGACTTTTTGCCCCCGGTTAACACTCTATTGTCCCTTGATTGGATTTTTCATAAAGCTTAAGTTTGTCTTATGGTTGTAAGTACATTGTAAATACGCCATGAACATCCTCGAATTTAACTATGAATGAAGGTGGATGTTATTATTGACTGAAGTGTAATTATTCTTTACGATTTTAACAAGGATCTAGGTTCTAAAAAAAACCCTTAGCCTTATTAATTTTTTTTCTGCTATTTGTAACTTTCAACTTTTCTTTAAATTCTATGTGGTTGTACTTACTTTGCTTTTTCTCGATTGACCTGAACATGTAGACATCTATGCCAGAGGTTGGAGGGAGAGCAAGTAACGCATCACCTCTGAATCAGGTTGGGGTACCCTTCTCCCCTTTTGCGGTTTTTGCATCATATTGTTCCCCTCTTTTCACTACTCCCAGTCTTTTCTCCTTTTTCCATTACACGTTTTTCGCTCCGAACTACCCCTCCCATTTTACGCCCGTCAGGCTATTTTGAATGGAATAATGGCACCTAACGCTTTGTTATCCCAAGCCTTACAAAAATGGCCTCATCACTAAAATATGTAATATCACACGCGCTTGGGCTTACGCACTTTACCAAAACAAGATGGAGTTACGTTTGTTGATACCTTAGACTGACCGTTAACCGACAATTCCTCAGGGTTCGAGGTGGTTCTTTGTGACTTAAATAGTGAAAAAGCTTGGTGGGAATAGACAAGCAAGGTTATGAATGGAGTCCTGAATAAGCAAGAGGAATTATTCTCCCAAATGAGGCGCATCGCAACGACCTCAACCGTTAGAGAAGATGGAAGAAGCCATATGTAATCTTGAATAACGTGTTCGACTGAAAGCCCCAGATTTAGCTCTTGGTTCGGAACAAAGTGGCTTCCTGCCAAAAAGGTACAATAGCACGTTCTTCCTCCATTAGCTTTTACAGAACCTTGGTAAACTATGCTGGGGTTCAAACTAATTTGATTTTAGTTAGCATGATGTGTGATTATGATTGTTCTGATCATTTTAGAGGTGGTGTAGGCATGCAGAGGTCTGGACTACATCGTGGCTGTACATACCAACAACGGTATAGAATTGAAATTCAAAACGAAACACTAAAGTTCCAGTACCTAGTAGATAGCTACAGGAACTGTTCTTTGGGCGAACTGCTGACAGTTTTAGTGGAATAGTTTTTTCCCTGATTCCTATGGAAAGTAAGTTGCGCAGCCTTGAGGTTAAATAGCTTGCCACTCTTTTAGTCTTAAAACGACAGAACAATAGTTTTGTTCAGGAATGCGTTAACGGTTTTTTTTTGTCGCTTTTCAACGAATATCTGAGGCGGTCTTGTTCCAGCTGGCTTGATACGATTTGAGCTTAAAATTTCAGCGTTTTGAACAAT
>BOPM01000793.1:19661-40167 GCA_022179025.1 Porites australiensis
AGCTGGGAAAAAGTAACCTCCATGTACCGCAAAAGTCCACTGCTCAATCTTGACGATATGGCATTAAACGTGACTACCACTGAGAATCAAATGCCAACGGATGATATGCATCGACACCTCTGAACAGGACATGGTTACAGCAGGATGTTCAGCGCAACAACAACAAGTTAAAACCCTGCCTTTCCCACCCAAAAAGAAGGCTATGACGAAGGTGCTGCAGATACGTTGTAGAACAACGATGAAGGAAATTATTTGTCAGAAGCTACGTACCTGATTAAGAATAAAGAGTACCTAAGGGAGTTGACTGATGACACCGAGCAACTATACGTCAAAGCAAAAACCATGCTGCCTAAAGAAGATGGTGTGTCACTTGAGGAAGATTCTGAGAGGAAAAAAGTGAAGACAAACGATGAAACTGCGTCAACCGAGGCAAAAAAATTGCTACGGCACCCAGCCACTGCCATTGGTGACTCACGCGACAAGAAAATAGATAGACCTGAAGAAAAAGTTAACTGGACCGATTTTAGAAACCAAAAAGCCCCTTCAAAGACGACGCCATGGAACAAGGATCAAAGAAAGTAAATTGTAATGAGGAAGTCCCTGTGATTGTTAAGGCGACGATGACCGACGATGGATTCCAATCGCGATTACTGTGACACAACACCAAGATCAGCGGATACAAAGCCCATCCCCTGCAGCAAAACAGAAGCGCATTCTCAGACCTCGCCAGGGTAGTGTTGGGTATGCATGTTCATCAGATAAATTCCATAAATATAAACAAATATAAATATCATTATATTAATATTAATTACATCAAATCGTGAAAGTAATATTGAATTTTTAACATAGATCCTCACGTACAAGACGACGTGAATCGTCTGAATAGCAGGGGACAAGCTGCGAACCATGCAGAGAGTAAAGAGAAGAAAGGGGCTAGGATTCAAACATGAAGCAATGAATGATAGAGGGAGGGATAGAGCAAATGAAGCCAAAGGAAGACCAACATGTAGTGGTAGGTGACGGCAGAGAACAAAGAGAGTTAGAAGATGGGACAGACGGCAACAAACAGGGGCATTTTAAAGATAAGAGTGACGAAAGCAGTAGAGGAAAAAGTTATTGTTGCTGATGAAAACAGCCCTGACCTAAAATACTGGATCCAGTACATTGGGTAAAGGGAGCAATGAAGCTTGCATTGTGCTTTATCCAGAGAGTAAATAAAATATTTTGAATAAGGAGGGATGGCTTTCTCACTCAGAAATTCACGCGGGTTTAAAACTGTTGAAAGGACAGTACCCATTTGTAGGTGGACTTGCAGATCCAGCTCTCAATGGTGACATGGTTTCGCTAGAGACCCATGCGTTTGTACAAGTAATTAACTGTGGTGACCACTGGGTTTGCATATCAACATTTCCGGGCGTGCAATGAGTTTTGTAATTGTGTACAACATTGGAGGTAGCAGCCGTTCGAACAAGGTTACAGCCAGTCATGCTGCACAAATGCTACGAACCCAAGACAGCAACATGAAGTTTGTATTACCTGAAGTCCAGCACCAAATTCAGTGAGTCAGTGATTGCGGCCTGTTTGCTCTTGCCTTTGCCACGTCAATCTTTTTTGGCGAAGATTCCTCAACCCTACAATATAATCTGGCATCGATGAGATAACATTACCATGACTTTCTCTCCAATCTTTATATGCAGTCTTTTCCATCGAGTCCACATGCACACACACACAAGCTGGGTGTTTCTAAAACCCATCTTGTGCATGTTCATTGCATATGATGGGGCATATGGTGGTATAGCTTCGGGTAGATACATATAAACTAATCGAAGACGTGATTTTTAACCGCCGCCCGGTTAGCTCAATGGGATAAGCGCCGGTCGGCTGAGCGGGAGGTCGCGGGTTCAAACCCCGGCCGGACCAACACTCAGGGTTTTTAAATAACTGAGGAGAAAGTGCTGCCTTTGCAATAACATCTGCAGACTGTTAGACTTTCTAGTCTTCTCCGATAAGGACGATAAACCATAGGCCCCGTCTCACAGGCCCTTGCACATGTAATAGATCTGTGAGACGTTAAAAGAACCCACACACTCTTCGTAAAGAGTAGGGCACGTAGTGCCCGGTGTAGTGGTCTATCTCACTTTCATACTCATGTATGGGGGCATCATTACTCATTCCTTCATAACTTGTAAACTGCACCTTAAGCAGTCTGGCAAAGTCCCCCAACCAGTATTGTAAATTATCCCTGAAAAGCCCTGAGGGGAGTGGATAATAAGATATTTACAATTTACAAGAGTAATTTTCCACAGAGGGCTTGATTGTTATTATTTACTTGTATTCACTGATTTATTATTTACTAATGTTTTAATAGTTAGGATCATGTTTTAAAATCTCGTACGACAGAAACAATGACGTACCGTAAAATTCCAAAAATAAGCCCCGGGGCTTATATTTTTCAAAGACCCTTTTTGAGGGGCTTATTTTTCGAGGGGCTTATATTCGAAGGGACCTATCCTCGGAGGGAAGTTTGCGTTTCAAAATCGATTGGGCTAGCCTTATAGTTTGAAGTAAATTTACTGTTTTTGCTTTGTTTTATTTGTATATGAGCCCCAAGGCCCCTTATATTTGAAGGGGCGTTTTAACGGAGGGGAAAGTATTGAATTTAGTTCCAACCATTACGTTTCATTAACATTTCCCTGTACGCAGGACTTGTGGATATATATAAACTAAACACCCTACATATGATCTTTTATAGCTCACATCTCCACTAGTGGGTTTGGTGGTAACCTCCCCACCGACGCCTTCCCTAATTATAACCCAACATTCACATCGATCAACTGAAATACTTATCACTTAAGAAAAATGTTGGGTTAGGGAAGGAGAAGGTGGAAACTTGCCCAGAATAGCGAACTGATCCAAACTCCCTGACAAATCACTAGCATAAATTTGAAGAAAAAACAAGTCCTCTTGGTTGCAGTGTCAACTCAATGTTCAGTTGGTGTGTGTACTATGTTTTTTTTTTTCTTGAAGTTTTTTTTTTAGATTTAAATGCAATCTGACCACATGGCTATGAAAATAATAATTTAAAAAGTACAGGGTGTTTCAAAAGGTCGTTCCGATTTTTTCTTCACTTAAATATCACTGGTTATTAAAGATAACTTTTGTAAACCTAAGCCATGCCTAAGCATGTTATTCATTATTCATTTAACATTGAATAACTGAAATATTAGCAACCAGAATGTCTTCCTTTATGATTTCTGACATTTTCTAAGCGGTGAGGTATAGAATTTACGAGCTCCCATAGCGTGTCTAAGTTCACATTTTCCCAGGTGAAGCGTGGTCGCTGTCTTGGCTAGTCCAGTGTTTTGGAGGCTGGATCTTTGTATGTTGTCTCATCAACGATAATCCAGATGGTTCCTACAGGATTCGCATCACGTGAGTTTGCCGGCCGGTTGTTCCTTTGGTATAAAGTTTGCAAATTCTTCTGATGCCATGTCTGCATGAAGTGTGCACCGCCTTTTTTCTTTTCAAGACTTTCCCACCTTTGTTGGTCACATATCTCCATACCGTTGTGCTCGAAGCTTTGATACTGTGAAGTTGAAGTTTTCTTTTTACCTTGCAGTCTTGTTGAATTATTACGCATATGCTTACAGCTTTTTCGATAACATTTTTCACACAGTTTGTAAAAAAAAAAACGGCCATCTACTCCTTGGTTTGTCTTGTAAGGTCTTTACTTTTGACCACTTGTTCTCTTATCGTTCACACTTCTTCAACAATTTGACAATTTCTTTGACTAAATGGACAAAGTACCGTAAAAATAGATGCCTGAGTTCTAGCACAAACAGTGTACGCCTTCATTTTCGTGAAAGAGTAGAGAAAACAAAAGAAAACGCCAAAAAAAAGAAAAGAGAAAATCTACAAAATGGACAGAAAAAATATGACGGGAAAAAATTCGCGTACGGGCACATTTGGGGAAAAACTTAAAAAATATCATAATTTCTTCAAATCTTAGTTTGAAATTGCTTTGAACGGTTATTTAGATAAATTTCCTACCTGAATCAGTTTACATTTGCCTAAGGAAGCATTAAATTCCTTGCGCAAAATACAATTTACAATCGGAACGAACTTTTGAAACACCCTGTATTTGCAAGAAACTCGTCACTAGCGTTCTTCAGCCGTCCTTCTGGAGGGTATGATTTTGGCACAACGCTCTGTTGATGCACTATAACGTCCGCCATCGTGTTTTGTCTCTTGGTACTGATGCCCAGACCCTTGCATAACAGCTAGATTGCTCGACCGCGCTCGCCTCAACGCCCTCTCTTTTTACACCCTGGTTATATACCTCGGCTTTGACGTCCGAGCCTATCGCCTTGCCGTTCACATTCTTTAAAAAACTCAAAATTTGGCTGTTTCATGTCGAAGTTATGTATAGCCTGCGCACCTAGAGATATTTATGTTTGTCGCTTTTCTTCGCCCGAGGGGACTCATGTAGCAGGGACAAGGTTATCAAGCGGAAACGCTTGCCACGTAGGCTACATCGCTCCACCACTATAGATATAGAAGTGGATCGGAATTCATTCTTCGTGTTCGTAAACTGAAATAAGCAGAACCATTTCAGCTACTTATATTCATAAAAATTCCACGAAAGTGGCAATAAGAGAGTTATAAAAGTCAGACAAAGAAGTTGTTTGAACAAAATGCCACTGGATCATGCTTGCATGACTGATCAAGAGTTTTCTTGCGGTTTCAAGTCGCATGCGATTGGTGAATACGCAATTGGCCTGTCAAAATCAAATCAAGGTCTTCACGGTCTTTCGACTTGCACAGATTTTTGCTCAGAATTTGCACAAATTAAAACCTGGGAGAAACCTCCCATAAAAGGGAAGTATTTAGTAACGTTACGCGATCAATCAGTTTATTCTCGTGGAATGCAATCCTCTCTTCGTCCATTGATTGGAAACTGTTTGGGCCGTTCATTGACATACTGCATGTTGAAATTGCAGTTCAGACTTTGAAGAGAGGCACAAAAGGTAACCCAATTTTTCAAATTTCTTTGTTGAAATTTCACTATTGTAGTACAAAATACTAATATAATTACCCATACAACTCACAACGTCCATGACGAAGACTGCAAGAGAATGACATTAAAAAAAAAAAACATTTGAGAGAGGCAGAAAGGAAAACGTGTGAACAGTGAATTTATCTTTTAGGAAGCGAGAAGCGCGTTTACCAGAAGACATACAGCAGATAAATTCGGTGGCGTCAAGTACGGGGTACAACTTGTACCCAACGAAGCTTATCTCGACGGTGTCTGAAACACCAGAGTGTATTCTGTATACAAAACCCCGATCTGATTAAATCAGATCAAAATCCTTTGCTAGGTGAGTGTGCAGCTTTTATGATAATGCTGTTTCTCTGTTACAACATTTATGACGCTGTAGGAGTATCTGGCTGGCTTGTTAGGCAATAATTTTCTACTTATTTCCTCGTCCTGCTGATATGAAAGGCACTCGAGTGCGAGGAGAACTAATTATCGTTCGCACTGCAAAGGAGCTGCCATCACGGTGAAACGTCGCGAAATATGAGATCGAACATTCCGCTTGGATTGGATCAAGTGAGATACAGTGGTTTACCAAAGTCCCTACAATGAGCGAAACCTTGGTTACTAGCTAGAAGCACGCGCTCACTCGAACCAAATTTTTTCCCTGTATTTGTTCCATACTATGCCGCCATTTTACCTTCGATACCTAGTTTGAACGTTCCGCTAACTTGAAGTTATTTTATTTTTCTTAATTTATAATTCTCGATAACTCAAGCTCCTTCAAGAATTTAAGTGTAATGTATATGTATTATCAAACACAACTGGCCCAAGCTAAATGGTGCGATACAATTTTAAGTGAGTTGTTGTGTTAAAACGGTCTCGGTCTTAATCACAAAATTACACGAAATAACTAAATGATTTAAGAAATAAGTTAACTTAGGTCTGTCGATGTTAAGGCACAGACACAGAATCTTTTAGATGTATAGGACGCATCTCGACCCTAATATGGTGTTTTGAATCACGAGGTTGGTTGCTCAGAAACATAAATTCATCTAAATTGACCCCGTAGGTGGATAAAGAATAGAATAAAGTCAAGTTTTGTGCCAAATTACAGGCATCACAGGGATAATCGCGAACGTTTCGCTAATTTTGAGCTGCACGCGGTTATTGCCTAAAGCACCTAAACAGCCGTATTCGACCTACACTTTTTTTGTAATTTTTTATCTTCTTCTTATCTTATACCAGGTGGCTCGTACCAGTTTTCATCCTTTTCTGGCGGTTTAAACCCACACACACGAGAAAAAAAGCCAAAGCCAATTCACAGTCATTTTTTAAAAACGTTCTAAGGAGCGGATATTTTATTAACCCATTGATGGCCATGCCAGCCAAAACCAGCCGTTCAAGAATACACTGCTTTGAAACATTGCAACTTTCTCAGTCGTGTGACCATTGATTTCACTGTCAGTTGTGAGCATTGAGTCGAAAATCCTTCAAATTGGGATATCCAATAAACGCAAAAATAGTCATGCAGCGCTTTTTTGACATTTGTGGTCAATTATTCAGTACATTAGTGGCTTCACTACGACCAAATTTCTTGGAATATATTGATATTTTACTGATCCATTTGGTGCACTTTGTCTGAGTGCTCCGGTTACGCTAGTCACGCTGTAAATCGTACAGAACTTTTCTTTCCTCTTGATCTTTCAAAATTTAAAAAGCACCTTTTTTCTCCCGTTCTTTTGATATCGATTTCCGAAACCAGTCGATAGAAGTCGTTACCACCGTTTTCGTTGATACGCGACTTTCGAAAACAAAACTCCCGCGGAAACGTTTATAAAATTTCCGTCAATCATGCATGTTATCGACAGATCGGATCGAAATCCACCAATCACAGCCCGCTAGCATGACGTAAAGTAGGTCAGAAGGTCACACTAGTGGTTGTGATTGGTGGATTTCGATCCGATCTGTCGATAACATGCATGATTGACGGAAATTTTGGAAACGTTTCCGCGGGTGTTTTGTTTTCGAAAGTCGCGTATCAACGAAAACGATGGTAAAGAGAATTGTTTTGAGCATGATTAATATCGGTTTTTTATGTTTAAAGATAAATATGGAGTTCAACATTATATACTTAAACAGTTAGTCTTGTTTTCCCGAGAGTCCTGCTGTTTCCCGAGACGAAGTCGAGGGAAACATCAGGACTCGAAAGTGAAAACTGGTAGTGTTTTTCCCGCCTTCTGTCACGCCACTTTCCACCATTCTTTGATCCGGCGTGCTGTAATGTAGCCCGAGCGGGGTACAACTGCTCAAGTGTATCTCGATCGGGATACATTTGATTTTAATCGAGGCCATGTGAACAAGCATCAGCCAATGGCAGTCGATCCCTGTTTGGTTAAGGGAAAGCGAACCCTTACTTTGAGCTATTTTCCCTCAAATGTATCTTTGAATTCATGATAAATACAGCTCCATGAGGTTCAAACAGTGTGAATGGCAGAGAAAGATACTTCAACACTATCAATTTTACACGTTAATGGTGCAGTGGTCGCATGGCCCAGTGGTTGAAGGCCCTACTTTTTTCGCTGGAGGAAGTTGAGGTGCAGGTTCAAATCCCAGCGTGGCTACTTCCAGTTTTTTTATTTTTATTTTCTTTCATCGTTTTTTTACCCTTCGGCTTTTTACTGTTTATTCTCACTGCTGACCCTGTTAGCTTCGCGAGATTTGTGCGAAAACGTATTTCTAGTTAATCGGTCAACGTCAGTTTTGAGGATGGAAATAAGTGTTGACCTCTCTGATAATGCACTATAACGTCTGCCATCTTGTTTTGTCTCTTGGTAATGCCCAGACCCTTGCATCACAGCTAGATTGCTCGACCCCGCTCGACTCAACGCCCTCTCTTTTAACGTCCTGGTTATATACCGCGGCCTTGATTATTCTCTTCACGGCACGCTCAGCATCATTCAATATGACTAATTTGGTTGGACCTGAGGAGAGGGGAAGGCGTCCGAGCCTGTCGCCTTGCCGTTCACGTTCTCGAAAAACTTAAACTTTGACTGTTTCATGTCGAAGTTATGTATAGCCTGCGCACCTAGAGATATTTACGTTTGTCGCTTTTCTTCGCCCGACAGGGGCACCCAACGACAGTTTTCGGAAAAATATCTGTTCGGAGGACGATTTGAGATCTAGAATTTTCGGAACATTTGTTGTAAAATTTCTTGCTTGCCTGCCTCTCCTAGGATTTTCGAACATCTAAAAAATGGTATAATTGCCTATTTTTAACGGATTTTTACCCTAAAAAGGTCACCTAGAATTTTCGGGAGCCTTTTTTCTGGCTGAAATTTTCGAAAAGGTAAGTTTTGATCCCTATAATTTTCGGGTCAATTGACTTTCAGCTAGGAAATCCGAACAGATGAAACATTTTTAGGGGATAAAAATATGCCTATATCTACCGTTTAAATACTAAAAAACGTTTAACAATTCTATGTTTAAGTGGTTTTGACTATATTCTCCTTGGGTGCCCCTGGCCCGAGCGGACTCATGTAGCGGGGACAAGGTTATCAAGCGGAAACGCTTGCCACGTAGGCTACATCGCTCCACCACTATAGATATAGAAGTGGATCGGAATTCATTCTTCGCCTTCGTAAACTGAAATAAGCAGAACCATTTCAGCTACTTATATTCATAAAAATTCCATGAAAGTGGCAATAAGAGAATTATAAAAGTCAGACAAAGAAGTTGTTTGAACAAAATGCCACTGGATCATGCTTGCATGACTGATCAAGAGTTTTCTTGCGGTTTCAAGTCGCATGCGATTGGTGAATAAGCAAATGGCCTGTCAAAATCAAATCAAAGTCTTCACGGTCTTTCGACTTGCACAGAGTTTTGCTCAGAATTTGCACAAATTAAAACCTTGGAGAAACCTCCCATAAAAGCAAAGTATTTAGTAACGTTGCGCGATCAATCAGTTTATTCTCATGGAATTAAATCCTCTCTTTGTCCATTGATTGGAAACTGTTTGGGCCGTTCATTGACGTGCTGCATGTTGAAATTGCAGTTCATACTTTGAAGAGAAGCTCAAAAGGTAACCCAATTTTTCGAATTCGTTGTTGAAATTACACTATTGTGGTACAAAATACTAATATAATTACCCATACAACTCACTACGTTCATGACGAAGACTGAAAGAGAATGACATAAAAAAAAATACATTTGAGAGAGGCAGAAAGGAAAACCTGAGAACAGTGAATTTATCTTTTAGGAAGCGAGAAGGACGTTTACCAGAAGACATACAGCAGATAAATTCGGTGGCGTCAAGTACGGAGTACAACTTGTGCCCAACGAAGCTTATCTCGACGGTGACTGAAACACCAGAGCGTATTCTGTATGCGAAAACTCAGATCTAAACCAAATCTAAGTCCTTTGTTAGGTGAGTGTGCAGCTTTATTGCTATTTCTCTGTTACGACATTCATGATGCTGTAGGAGTATCTGACTGGCTTGTTAGGCAACAATTTTCTTGTTATTTCCTCGTCCTGCTGATATCAAAAGCACTCGTCGAGTGCGAAGAGAACTAATTATTATTCGCACTGCAAAGGAGCTACCATCACGGCGAAACGTCGCGAAATATGAGATCGAACATTCCGCTTTGACTGGATCAACTGAGATACAGTGGAATACCAGAGTCCCAACAACGGGCGAACCCTTGGTTACTAGAAGCACACGCTTAGTTGAACCAAAACTTTTTTTCCTATTTGTTCCACACTATGCTACCATTTTACCTCCGATACCTCGATTGAACGTTCCGCTAACTTGAAGCCATTTTACTTTTCTTAATTTATAATCCTCGATAACTCAAGAACCTTCAAGAATTGAAGTGTAATATGTGTATTATCAAACACAACCGGCCTAAGCTAAGTGGAGCAATACAATTTTATGTTAGTTGTTCTGTTAAAACGGTCGGTGTTAATTAATTACAAAATTACACGATATAACTAAATGGTTTTCAGAAATAAGTTAACTTAGGTCTGTCGATGTTAAGGCACAGACACAGAATCTTTTAGATGTATAGGACGCATCTCGACCTAAATATGGTTTTGAATTGAAGTGTAATATGTGTATTATGAAACACAACCGGCCCAAGCTAAGTAGAGCAATACAATTTTATGTTAGTTGTTCTGTTAAAACGGTCGGTGTTAATTAATTACAAAATTACACGAAATAACTAAATGGTTTTCAGAAATAAGTTAACTTAGGTCTGTCGATGTTAAGGCACAGACACAGAATCTTTTAGATGTATAGGACGCATCTCGACCTGAATATGGTTTTTTGAATCCGAGGTTGGACACCTAGAAACATAAATTCATCTAAATTGATCCCGTAGGTGGATAAAGAATAGAATAAAGTCAAGTTTTGTACGATATTACAGGCGTCACAGTCATAATCGCGCCCGTTTGGCTGTTTTTGAGCTGCACGCGGTTATTGCCCAAAGCACCTAAACAGCCGTATTCGACCCCAACTTGTTTATAATTTTTTATCGTCTTCTTGTCTTATACCAGGTGGCTGGTACCAGTTTCGTCCTTTTTTGGCAGTTTAAACACAAATATTTTATTGACGGCCATGCCAGCCAAAACCAGCCGTTCAAAAATACACTGCTTTAAAACATTGCAACTATCTCAGGACTCATCAGGACTCGAAAGTGAAAACTGGCAGTATTTTTCCCGCCTTCTGTCACGCCACTTTCCATCATTCTTTGATCCGGCGTGCGGTAATGTATCCCGATCGGGGTTCAATTACTCAAGTGTATCTCGATCGGGATACATTTGAATTTATTCAAGGCCATGTGACCAAGCATCAGCCAATGACAGTCCCTGTTTAGTTTAGCGAAAGTCTAGGAATATAACAAATAAGAATATGTTATCTGAATGGCTTTATAATCATCGATATGAATACTACAAAAACAAAAACGGGAGCAAATTGCCCTGTGTTTGGATTTTGCAGTTCATATCTCGCCGTGGTAACTTCATAAATTAGAGACCTTTAGCATCAGGTTTTTCATGGGAAACCGCAAACCGCAGTTTCCAGTTACGCGTTTGTAGTTTCACGTCGCCGAGATTTCAAATTTTAGCAAGGCGTTCAGTTCAGTTCAGTTCATTTCAGTTTTATTTAGCCAAAAAATAATACAATACAAGAATACATACAGGAATTGTAAGTTGGCAAGGTAGCCCAAAAGAAACCAGAAGGCTTATGAAGCCTGGGCTCCCCAGTCACAAAGAAATATTAAAGTAAAATAAAATGAAATTCGCGGAGTGATACGATAAAAATAGGAACTAAACAGAGAATTTTAAGTAATGAATTCAGTAACAAGATAGAAAAACTTTCTTATGTTAATACGGCAGGAATATCAAATCGATTTGAACTGCGTTCATTGTTAAGTGCCGCCATGTTGTTATTCGTCAAGTCGAAGTGCATCACTTTTATCGCCCAAAAAACAGGAAGAATTCATTGATTCGAGATCAAGAATCCAACAAACACATCGCCATCGGATATATAAAGCTAGTTCGTGCCTTTAAATGCAAGACTGTACAATTTCTAGTGCCAAAAAACCTTGCCGTAAATCACTTACCGCTAGAAGCCTTTCCTGCGGTTCAAACGTGAACTGCAAACTGGAAACGTGACCGCAAGGTTGTGGTCACGTGACATTTTGCGGTTTGCGGCTTTCGGTGAAAAACCTGATGCTAAAGGTATCTAATATGGGTAATAACCCCCGGGTAATAACAAAACAGCCAGTTCTTTTTTTATTTATTTTATTTCTGTCAGTCGCCCTAAGAAACAAAGAATTAAAGAACAGCTGGCTCTTTACAAATTGAATCATTTGCCGTTTTTGCTTTCATAGACACCCAAATTCACCGGAAATTTTATCATCTTTGACTAAATACCTTTCAAAGACGCTCCAATAAAACACCTGCTAAACGCGAGCCGTTTTCTTCGTCACATCCTTTTCTGTTTACATCGAAATTGACCGTCATAGTGTTTCCCAGGTTCTTTTCAGTCTTTTTTTGGAAGTTAAAAGCTTGGGCCATGGGAAAAACTCTTTATTTTTTGCGTGTTTTACTGTGTGATCCATCGATCTTAATTTTAGAGCCGCTTGAAATACTGATTTATTATTTACTAATGTTTTCATAGTTAGAATCATGTTTTAAAATCCTCTACAACAGAAACAATGACATATTTCTAATTGTAAATCAAAAGTTGCGTGTTTCATTATATAAAGAAAGTAAATAAATGAATCTAGTTCCAACCATTACGTTTCATTAATATTTCCCTGTGCAGGACTTGTGGAGATATATGATAAACTAAACACCTGACATAAGATCTTTAGCTCACATCTCCACGAGTGGAGTTGGCGGTAACTCCCCACCTACTCCTTCCCTAATTATAACCCAACATTCACATCGATCAACTGAAATACTTATCACTTAAGAAAAATGTTGGGTTAGGGAAGGAGAAGGTGGAAACTTGCCCAGAATAGCGAACTGATTCAAGCCCCCTGACAAATCACTAACATAAATTTCAAGAAGACACCAGTCCTCTTGGTTGCAGTGTCAACTTAATGCTCAGTTGGTGTGTGTACAGTGTTTTTTTTTCTTGAAGTTTTATTTAGATTTAAATCCAATCTGACCACCTGGTCATGTAAATAAAATAAAATATATATTTGCAAGAAACCCGTCACTAGTGCTCCTTGGCTGTCCTCCTGGAGGGTATGATGTAGGCACAACCCCTTTGATGATGCACTTTAACGTCCGCCATCTTGTTTTCTCTCTTGGTAGTGCCCAAACCCTTGCAAAATAAATCAATCAAAAGCAAATCAATCAAGCTTTATTAACGGTATCACTTCATTTAAAATGCTCTTCCAGTGAGCCGTTTACATAACAAAATTTTCAGAGAAACTACATTAATGCTAAAATATATCTATATATTAAGAAAATCTATCCTATAATTAAGTACACAAAAATCAATCAACCTTAAAGGTACATTAAAAACTAAAATAAATTCTATCTCAACTCTCTCAAGGCAATCCCTGGTTCAAGACAAAGACAGGGCAGACTTGAAAGAGTTGAGATTTGAGTTGAGCTGCTTCACAGCTAGATTGCTCGAGCCCGCTCGCCTCAACGCCTTCTCTTTTTACGCCCTGGTTATATACCTTGGCCTTGATTATTCTCTTCTCGGCGCGCTCAGTATCATTCATTATAACTAATTTGGTTGGACCTGAGGAGAGGGGAAGACGTCCGAGCCTATCGCCTTGCCATTCACGTTCCCAAAAAAATTAAAATTTGGCTGTTTCATGACGAAGTTATGTATAGCTTGCGCAGTCGCGTCTCTTTGCCCGAGCGGACTTTTGATCAGAGAGGACGAGGTTATCAAGCGGAAACGCTTGCCACGTAGGCTACACATGCTTCCCTGTTCGCTCCACCACTATAGATATAGAAGTAGTTCGGAATTCATTCTTCGCGTTCGTAAATTGAAATAAGCAGAACCATTTCAGTTACTTATATTCACAAAATTTCCATGAACGTGGCAATAAAGGAATTATAAAAGTCAGACAAAAAAGTTGTTTGAACAAAATGCCACTGGATCATGCTTGCATGACTGATCAAGAGTTTTCTTGCGGTTTCAAGTCGCATCTGATTGGTGAATACGCAATTGGCCTGTCAAAATCAAATCAAAGTCTTCACGGTTTTTCGACTTGCACAGATTTTTGCTCATCAGAATTTGCACAAATTAAAACCTGGGAGAAACCTCCCATAAAGCAAAGTATTTAGTAACGTTGCACGATCAATCAGTTTATTCTCGTGGAATGCAATCCTCTCTTTGTCAATTGAATGGAAACTGTTTGGGCAGTTCATTGATGTGCTGCATGTTGAAATTGCGGTTCAGACTATGAAGAGAGGAACAAAAGTTAAAATTCTTTGTTGAAATTACACTATTGTGGTTCAAAATACTAATATAATTACCCATAAAACTCACTACGTCCATGACGAAGACTGCAAGAAGAATGAGATAAAACATTTGAGAGAATGAGATAAAACATTTGAGAGAGGCAGAAAGCAAAAACTGTGAACAGTGAATTTATCTTTTAGGAATTGAGAAGCACGTTTACCAGAAGACATACAGCAGATTAATTCGGTGGTGTCAAGTACGGAATACAACTTGTACCCAACGAAGGTTATCTCGACGGTGACTGAAACACCAGAGCGTATTCTGTATACGAAAACTCAGATCTGATTAAATCAGATCTAAGTCCTTTGCTAGGTGAGTGTGCAGCTTATTGCTATTTCTCTGTTACGACATTCATGATGCTGTAGGAGTATCTGGCTGGTTTATTAGGCGTTAATTTTCTAGATATTTCCTCGTCCTACTGATATCAAAAGCACTCGTCGAGTGCGAAGAGAACTAATTATTATTTGCACTGCAAAGGAGCTACCATCACGGCGAAACGTCACGAAATATAAGATCGAACATTCCGCTTGGACTGGATCAACTGAGATACAATGGACTACCAAAGTCCCTACAACGGGCGAACCCTCGGTTACTAGAAGCACACGCTTAGTTGAACCAAATTTTTTTTCCGCTGTGTTTGTTCCATAGTATGCTACCATTTTACCTCCGACACCTTGATCGAACGTTCCGCTAACTTGAAGCTATTTTACTTTTCTTAATTTATAATCCTCGATAACTCAAGCACCTTCAAGAATAGAAGTGTAATATGTGTATTATCAAACACAACCGGCCCAAGCTAAGTGGAGTAATACAATTTTATGTGAGTTGTTGTGTTAAGAAGGTCGGTTTTAATCACAAAATTACACAAAATAACTAAATGGTTTTAAGAAATAAGTTAACTTAGGTCTGTCGATGTTAAGGCACAGACACAGAATACACTGCTTTAAACACTGCAACTTTCTAGCTCAATCGTGTGAACATTGATTTCACCATCAGTTGTGAGCATTGGGTAGGAAGTCCTTCAAATTGGAATATCCAATAAACGCAAAATAGTCATGCAGCGCTTTTTTTACATTTGTGGTCAATTATTCAGTACATTAGTGGCCTCCCACTACCAACTTTCTTGGAATATATTGTTATTTTACTGATCCATTTGGTGGACTTCGTCTAAGTGCCCCGGTTACACTAGTTACGCTGTAAATGGCACAGCACTTTTCTTTCCTCTTGATCTTTCAAAGTTTAAAAGGTACCTTTTTTATCCCGTTCTTTTGATATCGATCTCCGAAACCAGTCAATAGAAATCGTTAAAGAGAAAAGTTTTGAGCACGATTAATATCGGTTTTTTATGTCTAAAGATATTTATGGAGTTCGACATTATACACTTAATGTCAGATCCCGTGGGAAACAGTTAGTCTTGTTTTCCCGAGAGTCCTGATGTTTCCTGAGACGAAGTCGAGGGGAACATCAGGACTCGAAAGTGAAAACTGGCAGTGTTTTTCCCGCGTTCTATCACCCCACTTTACACCACTCTTTGATCCGGCGTGCTGTAATGTATCCCGAGCGTCTGTATGGCTTTATTGAGTCATACAGTCATCACTCTTCCAATCATCGATATGAATACTACAAAAACAAAAACGGGACCAAAATGCCCTGTATTTGGATTTTGCAGTTCATGTCTCGCCGTAGTAACTCCATAAATTAGAGACCTTTAGCATCAGGTTTTTCATGGGAAACCGCAAACTGCAGTTTGCAGTTACGTGTTGCAGTTTCACGGTGCCGAGATTTCAAATTCTAGCAAGGCGTTCAGTTCAGTTCATTTCATTTTTATTTAGCCAAAATATAATACAATACAAGAATAACTGTAGGAATTGTAAGTTCGCAAGGGACCCCAGAAGAAACCAAAAGGCGTATGAAGCCTGGGCTCCCCAGTCACAAAGAAATATTAAAGTAAAATAAAATGAAATCCGGGAAGAGTGATACGTTAAAAATAGGAACTAAACAGATACTTTTTAAGTAATGAATTCAGTAACAAGATAGAAAAAAAAATTAACTCTGGGTTGGAACAGAAAACTTTCTTATGTTAGTACGGCAGGAATATAAAATCGACTTGAACTGCGAGTTCATTGTTTAGTGCCGCCATGTTGTTTTTCATCAAGTCGAAGTGCATCACTTTTATCGCCCAAAAAACAGGAATAATTCATTGATTCGAGATAAAAATCCAGCAAACACATCGCAAACGGATTTTTGGCACTAAAAATTGTAAAATGCGAGACAGTACAATTTTTAATGCCCAAAAAACATTGCCGTAAATCACTTACCGGTAGAAGCCCTTCCTGCAGTTCAAACGTGAACTACAAACTGCAAACGTGACCGCAAGGCCGTGGTCACGTGACATTTTGCGGTTTGCGGATTTCCATGAAAAACCTGATGCTAAAGGTCTCTAATATGGGTAATAACACCCGGGGAATTTTTTTATATTTTTTTTTATCGTCTTCTTGTCTTTAACCAGGTTGCTCGTACCAGTTTTCATCCTTTTTTGGCGGTTTAAACACAGACACACAAAAGAAAAACAAGCCAAAACCAATTCACAGAGATTTTTAAAAGAAAAATGTTCTACGGAGCAGATATTTTATTAACCCATTGACGGCCGTGCCAGCCAAAACCAGCCGTACAAGAATACATTACATTGCAACTTTCTCAATCGTGTGAACATTGCTTTAACTGTCAGTTGTGAGCATTGAGTAGAAAGTCCTTCAAGTTGGGATATCCAATAAACGCAAAAAAAGTCAGCGCTTGTTTTAAATAGTTGGTCAAGTACTACATTTGTGGCTTCCCCACAGCCAACTTTCTTGGAATATATTGTTATTTTACTGATCCATTTGGTCTACTTTGTCTAAGTGCTCCGGTTACACTAGTCACGCTGTAAATCGTACGGCACTTTTCTTTCCTCTTGATCTTTCAAAATTTAAAAAGCACCTTTTTTCTCCCGTTCTTTTACACACACAATACTTTATTTTCATACTCATCATTTTGCCATCTCCGGCCGCAAATAGCAAAAGCTAGACGAGGCGGGCGGAGAGGAGAGGTTTATACAGCAGTCATAACAGATGATATTGGAAAGTAACCTAAATAAACTATGTGGATAAATAAGAATTACAGAAAAAACAAGCAAAAGTTACAAAATAGTCTTACAGAATGGAATTACAGGACAAATTTACTACTAACAGTGACCTATCAATTACTAGTGCATTGAGTCGTGGCTGCAGAATTTGCGATTTTTTGTAGGAGAATGGGTACTTCAACATAATCGTCCTCTGCTTCCATTATCGAGAGCAAAAAGTAATGAAAATTTTGTTCTTAAAGCTCCTTTGGAGATTTGACGAAATTCGTAGCTCCAAACGTGGGAAAAGAATCTTGATTTAGATTCAGTCTTAGCCTGTTGACAGACCCTCTATTATCTCTTCAAAGGCCTTCGAGCGCGCGTGATAAAAAATCAACCGCGGGGGATTATTGACCGCCAGCGCAAATGGGTAATGGTGGGGTAAGAAGAAAATAATAAATGAATTTTTCTTTGTCGCGCGCTCTCTTCGCTCGCGAGCTAGCCGATGTTTTTGAAAAGAACGAAAAGAAAAATAAAACAACGTCTTTATACAGGCTAATTCAGTCTTGAAGTTTTGAAATAATTATTTCCAGACGAAGAAAACCTGGTCTAATGCTTGTGCTTTGAATTAGCTTTAGTAAAAAAATTACGGATGTTAGACGGACCATTCATGCAGGAGACGTCAAATATTGTAGAAGATACTTTTTCAGCATATGACATTTGTAAGGGTAGAATTTTTGAGGAAATAAATAAAGGCACAGAATGGGCTCTGGGTTCAGAAAAAATCATCAAACGAAGGACTCGTTTTTGAAGCACAAGAATTTTTTTTAAATGGGTTTGGCAGCTTGACCCCAAGCCGCCAAACCGTATCTCAGATAAGGCAATATCAATGATTGGTAAATATTTAAAAGGGTTGTACGTGGGACGAAGTGCCTAAGACGTTGCCTAAGACGGGCAACAACTCCAACAGTTCTGCTTACTTTTAATGCAACATTATCAATATGAAATTTCCAGCTTAAATTGCTGTCCAACAGGCTCGGGTCGCTCGAAGCATGGTTAGTGCTAACCAGCGCTAAATACCATGGAAACCTATACATTTTAATACCTCTTAACCAACGGTTAGCGCTAACCAGGCTTCGAGCAACCGGCCCCAGGACGCCAAGATATTTGACATGGTCTTCACACTGAAGCGTGGTAGGAATTTGAGTACAGTTATCAATCATTTCAATGTTAACCGAGTAGTTCAACTTACGTTGGTATGGACGAAAGATAACATAGTTTGACTTTTTAGCATTGAGCGTTAACTTATTTGCACTGAGCCAGTCGGACACTTTGAGCAGTTCGCTACTGACAGTTTTTTCAAGAGATTTCAAATTAGTGTCAGCATACAGCAAGTTCGTGTCATCGGCAAAGAGAAAGAATGAGAATTTCGCTGAAGAGTTGTGAATATCGTTAATATACATTAAGAGTAATAGAGGACCAAGCACAAACCCCTGTGGGACACCACATGAGATCATACATTTGGTAGATAAGTTAAAACCCACTTCAGTTACTTGTGAACGATCGAGAAGGTACGAGGCAAACCAGTCATTGATAATTCGTCTAATGCCATGATGATTAAGTTTTTGAAGCAAGATTAACTGGTCGACAGTATCAAAGGCCTATTTTAAGTCTAAGAGGATCCCGCAAGTGAATAGTGTTTGGTCCATATTGTTTTGTATGACATTAACGATGTCAATAATGGCATGTTGCGTGGAATGGTTTTCGCGGAGCCACACTGTGACTTAAATAGAATGTCGTTTTAACCAAGAAAGGATTTGAGGCGGTGCTACATTAATTTTTCAAATATCCGATTGAAAATAGACAGGCTCAGTCTGATCGTCATTTTTGTACACAGGAACAACTTTCGCTTTTTTCAGTTTGGATAGGAAGATGCCCTTTTGCACAGATATGTTTATGATTATGGAGAGAGGGCCCGAAATAACGCATCTTGCGTCAGTTAAAATACGAATGGGACAAGAGTAGAGACCTTAAGTTTTATTTTTAGGGATCAAAATTATCTCACGCTCAATCTCCGCTGGCGTAACTGGATCAAAGAAAAATGAGCTTGGATTATAATTGGGAGACAATTATTCGACAAAATAGCGAGATGGACGAGGTACGCGTGAAGCCAGGTTTTTACCGACTAAAGAAAAGTAGTTATTGAAGATGTTAGAAATCTCCAGAGGATCATTAGTTACGTTGTTATCATCAGCACGTTTGAGGGAAGATATGACTTGTGTTCTATTCAGATCACCCGATTGGAGTGGAGAATTTTTTATTTTGATGGATTTTTTAAGGCTACTCGTTATCCAAGGTTTAGAGAACTGCTTAAGCTTGCGATTCGACACAGTCTTCAAAGGAGCATGTTTGTCAACGAGTGCCAATAGTGTATTTTAAAAGTAAAAAAAAGCAGTATCGACATCAAACTGATCGCTAAAAAGCAAAGCATCAGAGAGTTCAGAGTTGAACTTGTTCCTGGAATAACCAGAAAAGTCTCTGCGTTTTTGCTTTCCGGGTTTTGGCCTCTGACTAAAATTGTGAGAAATACAGAATTGTGAATAGTCATCACTTATGTCAGAGATAATATTCCCACTGGTAATTTCAACATCAACTTTGGTTGTTAGAGTATTATCAATGAGGGTGGCTGAGTTACTGTAAACACGTGTTGGTTTGTCAATAATTGGGATAAATGAAAAGCTTTGCAGAGAAATTAGGAAGTTTCGGCATGAAGGAGGTTTATGTTGAAGTCGCCCATAATATATGTTGATTTGTTTGAGGTAATTAGTTTTTCAAGTTTACCATCAAAATATTCTTGGAAGCGTTTGGGAGAGTTAGGTTGTCTATATATGATACCACAAATGATGTTACTTTTCTGCGGAAGTTGGATTTCGATCCAAAGTGACTGGAAGGCTTCATCAGATACTTTGTCAATGACAGTATATTTCAGAGAATCATTAATATACAAGCCAACACCTCCAGAGGCTAGAGGTGTCGGAACCGTGATATTCGAAAACATATCCTGGTATGCTTGGATTAAAATCCATTTCTTTACCGCTGATTATTTTAGTTTCTGAGACTCCTATAATGCTAAATTCGAAATTCGACTCGTCCAATAGATGAACTTGAAAGTTTTCAAGGTTTCGCTGAAGACTACTGATATTATTATGTAAAAGAGAGAAGCTCGAATCACTGACACGACTGGGACATTCACTTTTAAATTTGTAGAAACTATATGGAAAATAATATCAACTAATATACAGATTTAGCCACGGCTAAAAGCGAAGCTCCCATGCATTGAAAAGTTAAGTGATTTTGGAGTGAAACAAATCTTGTA
>BOPM01000793.1:40177-51147 GCA_022179025.1 Porites australiensis
TTTTGTCTTGGTCCATGCTATCCACAAACTCCTTGATTTCTCGTGCTGCTCCGACGTAATTACTTCCATTGTCACTGAGCGTCAACTTAGGCCACCCTCGTCTAGCCACCATACGCGTCAGCGCATTTAAGAAAGCATCCGTCTCCAGGGAAGCAGCCATTTCTAAATGACAACAGTGTGTCTGTAAACATACAAATAAGCAAAGGTGGTGCCTCACTCGTGGTCTACCTCGTCCTTGCATCGCGTAGAATGGTCCTGCAAAGTCTGTCGCACAATTTACAAATGGTTTCTGAGTCATCTCTAATCGAATTCTAGGTAATGGTGCCATTTGTTGTCGTGCTGGACAGCCCCTGAATCTTCGGTTACATTCCGCACATTCCTTGATACATTTCTTCACTTGTTGTCGTCCTTGAATCACAAAGTACCCCAGTATCCGGACAGCTGGCCCAGTATCCGGATACAACAATAACAACGCAACTGTACATAAATTTCGATAGGCATGCGACTTATAAGCTTCTCTTGCACTTGTTAAGTAGTCTCGCAATCGATTCCAAAAATATAACCTAGCATCGTGAAATAAAACATAACAAATGACTGGGGTATGGTGGGGAACGCGAGCGGTTGTTTAATGGCATAATTCTTACTTCCTTGTCTAGGAACTTTTTCACTGATTTAAGGAAGGCGTCCGTGGACATGCCGAGGCCAGGGTTTCCTAGCTCAATTACCCAATCTGCAAACGAATTTTTTTCTTCATTTTTTATTAAAAAAAAAAAAGCTTGGCGAAGGGACCTCATTGCGACGGTCAAAGGTCACTCTCCTATTTAGTCTGACCTGCAGTGTTGATTTCTTCATCCTTCATGCTCAGTCCCTACAGACCCTAAAGCCTGCTTTTCTAGCACTAATTCCTCCTTCTTTCATATCTCTCAAGCCCTTTGTGACAATTTTCAGACCGTTGCAACCCCATTCTAGCAGTCACAACAGGGGAAAGTATGAGAATTCCAGGTTCAACTCCGACGCTTTCGGTTATATATAGTAAATGCAGTCACGCGAAACAAGAGGCGCACACGAAATCAAGTCGCCTCGGAATGAGTGAAGAAAATTTCCGTACGGAGTTGAGTAGCATTCCATTTTACAACTATATCATATATGCTAAGCTTCAATTATAGTTATAGATATGAAATAAATCTTATCCGGATAATGTACACGGCTAATTCATCGATTCTGTACAGCAAAGAAAAAAACTGTCCGGATACTGGGCACCTGACATCAATACTTTAATAGTGAATATTTCTGGGCTCCGTTATTCCAAACAAATCGAATTTCAAGAAGAATTAATAAAATTTCTGTGAACCTGACTTCTTTAAGTATCTTCACGTTAAATATAAAACCGTTTCTTTGAAAATATGACATATTACCAACCCTTTTGTGAGTAGCACTAATTTTACCTCGCAGTAAGCAGCGTAAATATTAGCCATGAAATGTGTATTCACCTGAACAGAACGGCGTCTTCTGCGACTGTTTCGCAAGCTTTTAACTCGCCAAAACCTTCATCTTAAAGCTGAAATGTTGAGCTTTCATTCGAAATACTTCGTTTACCGATAACTGAAAAGGGCGCCTCAAAAATTGAGTTTTTGTTTTAAGTGTCCGGATACTGGTACCGTCCGGATACTGGGCAACATACTGTACAGCTTTAAAATGTACATAGTTTTGTGAGTCAGACATTGAAATAATCCTATAAAGTGCTGTAGTTTTTAAGATATATAATTTTTTTCGATGTTTTTTTATTCTGTTCCGAATTAACACTCGATCCATAACTGTTGTCCCTCGGTTGGATTTTTTCAAGAGCCATCCATTATCGCTCTTAATTTGTTAATATATAGATTTAGCCAGGGCTAAAAGCGAAGCTCCCATTAATAAATTTATAATTTAAATCGAACAATAAACTTGTAATCCACAAATCAGTTAACTTAAGGGCACATATGTGACTTTTTAGGGAAAGCTAAGGCTAAGTGATTTTAGAGTGAAAAAAAATCTTACATCGAATTGATAGCCGTATATATCCACCCAAAAAATAGCAATCATCTTCGATCACGTTTAAGAGCCATAATGGCTCTTGATCACAGTAGATTAGGCCTGGAAAACGAATTCTTGGAAAACAAATCAGGCCGAATTTTTTGCGTTCGACAAGTTTACTTAACAAACTCTGGGAGCGTGTAAACAAACATTTCATACTTTTTATACATCACATCTGAGGTGAAACAGTAATATGAGGCGTTGTTTTTATCATACGGACCTCAGACAAAATGCAGTATTTCACAATTTTTCAAGACAAATTGCATTCATTCAATATTCAGAACGTACGAAGCACGCGTGGGCTTTTAGCAAAACCGTTCAAAAAATATCCAAAATCACCTATACAGCCAGCCGGTTCTCACTTTTGACAAGCGCCAAATTTTCAGTGAACATTAAAAGGGTTACGCTTTAACATAAAAAAGAATTTATTGTGTTTATTTTTTTTTAATTTAATGGTTTTATAACGATGTGTAATCTTAAAAAGCGTTTGATATGCGCGGCATTTTGAGTACTCCTGAAGCGTTCTTTATGAACGACTGAAAACAAACGGCAAAGCGATTAAAATTGCAAGAGACTACTAACAATCAATAAAAAGAATGTAATTCGGTGAAACATTTACAGAGACAACAATTTTCATTTGCGAAGACAAGTATTAAAGCGTCTCTAAAAATCCTGAGTCTTTAAGCTTAAGCTTGAAGCTTTTAGCCGGCTTCCTGGTGTTTACTGTTTTCAAAGATGAACTCGAGGCTAGCAAGAAAATCACTTTCTTTCTACAGCCAATATTACAACTAAATAACTAAATACTCTTCGGAACGTTTTTTTCATTTTATGCGAGGAGAAAAAATATCGACTAAATGCTTTTTAAAGCTCTTTACGCTTATATATACCAGACAGATCATTGTCTCAGATCTTAATACAAACGTGCATAAATTAGCCTAAAAAACTGCGCTCGACTTCATAAAATTAGATATAAACAAACAAACATACACTGTATACAATAATTAGTCAGGCTTACCATTCGACATGCAGCTCTTGAAAGCTATCAAGTAAGGCCAGAATCGCTTGAGCGACTTTTCAAACCGCATCCAGCAAGGTGAAAAACGAAAACGATGTCATCCGAAATCGGATTTCCAACTTTGACAGTCGGCGCATTTCCCAACCAAAAATTCAATAAACAAACCAGCCATGAATCAAAGAAGACTGTTGATAGCAGCTGTATTTCATTTTAAGCATCCAGTGGAAAAAGACAGTAAAAAACATCATAAGTTGACAAAATACTCTGTCAGCTTCAGCTGTCAAAGTAAACAAGGTTCAAGATGCTGTATAAATTTTCTGCATGAACTCTCCTGTCAAATTTTCACCAATCAGGGCATAAAAATTGGACGGTCGTAGAGCGTCATCAATGCATGACTATGGTAAGAAAAGTGAAAAGCCTCTGTCTTCCCTGCTTTTTTTTAAATGACTGGCTGAATTTTCGCGTCCGAGATCAGTTCGAAATCAAAATGTTAATAGCGCGGGGCCATAGTGAAATTAACAGAACACTTTCTGTCATCATGTCATTATTTTGCTGCCGTTCTCTTTGCCTTTGTATTTCTCTTCCGCGTTGCCTTTGTCTATTCATTCTACAGCTCTGTCTCGTTCTGCTTGCCGGCGTTTTTCACTATAATTTTCTCTCCTTCTTCTCGCTCTGACTCTTTCTACTTGCCGACTTTCTTCGCTAAAATTTTGTCTTCTTCTACTTCTAACGCGCTCTCTTTGGCGATCGTCTTCGCTTGTTCTATGCGTGTTGACTCATGCTCTCTGCCGTTCACCTTCTCTTTGCTCTCTGCTTAAAACCTGTCGTCTGCATGCTAAAATCTCTCTGCTGTTGTTTGTTGACATAATAAATTTCGTAAGTTGTAATAAAAAGTTGTAAAGGCTCTGTCGAAAAATCTTTTTTCTAAATTGCCTTGGAAATTTCTTTTTCAAAACCAGTTGCGCGATATAATTGCGCGACGTTGCGCCATGCGATTTCCCGCCAAAAAATGTCTCCTTCCCCCTACCCCAAGAGTCCATGCGGACTACTTTCCACTACCCGGAGAGTCCGTACGGACGGACGTACGCTGACGTCATAACCAAATTTTCTCGGATGGATAGTTTACCAAATTATCTTAGTTATGGTGCCCCGCTTGCGCGCGCTTCGCGCGCGCAAGGAGCTCCGCTATAAAGCTTAGGTCCGTCTTATGCCTGTAAGTACATTGTAAATACGTCATGTGATTATTTTTAATTCTTTACGATTTTAACATAAATCTCGTTATAAAAACTCGTAGCCTTTACAAATAATTTGCTGTTGTGGGTAACATTTCATTTTTTTTTTCAAGTCCATGTGGTTACATGACTTTGCTCACACTTATGATGACCTGAACTGATCTAGACGTTTATGCCATCGGAGTCATTGACTGTTCTTTGCTGATCTTAGTTTTTTTTATATGTCCAAGACTAAGTTATTGTAAAAAAAGCTTGAAGTCTGCTTCTCAGGCAGTGTAGCGTAAGGAAACATGCCAATCCGAATCACACTTCCCTGATTCGTGCTACGTTTTGCGTTTTTATCGACCTCGTCTTGCATGGTGCTTAAAACACCGCAAAAAAGGACTTGGTCAATATCCAACCATCTCAGTTACCTTACGCTTCGTCCGCCAATAACGCATAATTTTATAGAGAAAGATGACTTATCCGCACGGTAAACTTAAAAGGGGTCAAGAGAGTGTTGATATTGAAGGCCAATACGGCAAAAACCCGCGTAAGAATCTGCATTTTCCAAGGTAATCCTAAACAGGACCATACTTTAAAAAAGCAATCGGAAGAACAAATTTAGGCTATTTAGATTCCTAACTCTGAGAAAAACTACAAAATTCGTTGTAGCAAAGAGTATTTCGTGATATTCAACTCAGGTTCCTTTATAAAATCTGCATACATTACATAATTATTTTGCAGTTGGGGTCGTAAAAGGCACTTTAAAAAGGATCCTGAATGTTTACTTACCTTATTTCCATAAGTGTACCGAATTTCTTTATAGATTTAAGAAATAGGAACTTGTTTCATATTTTAGTCTAAACTGTTTCATGGAAAGAGCGAACCTAAATGGCAAATTTTAGCCTAACAGGTTCTTAAAAACCAAGTTCTTACTCGCGGGTTTTTACTGTATTCAGCCTTCTATATCAAAAAAGCGCGGTCAGTGAAGGACCATTTTGTACCCGTGATTGTTCTGTCCGGGGTATTATATGGCCAAAACGGGTGAATAAGACGGGGACGGGCCATCTTCCCTGCAAGGGTCAGAATACGTGATTTGCTGCATCTTGCGCGCCGATATTATACAGCCTGATTATAAGATTTCTTTCAAAAGAAGAGTAAACAACGCGACGATCTGACTAAAATATAGAAAGTCAATATAGGCCTTTAACAGCCCAGGATAACGCGCAAAAATACCTGTTTTAATTTGTTTATTCACTTCTATGTTGATCGATCATATCAATTTGACTCGTTTAAACAGAGGCTTTTTTCGCTCGAGTATAAAGTCTGCCTTCTTCGAGGACTGGCGAATTCGAGTGACACGCACCGGGTGACTGGTGACGAAGCGCAAGGGCACATGAGAAGAAGAAGAAGAAGAAAAAATAAAAATAAAAAGCAACTGAATTAATTTAAATATCCAATTTTGTACAAGACCACTCACAATTGATTCTCACTTGCACCAGCCCCTCGACAATGGCTGTAAGAAATAACCTCCCCCCACCCTACAAGAATAGGTTGAAATGATATCCTTCCGGTAGAAGCCCCGTAAAAGGAAGTATTTAGAAACGTCATGCAATCAATCGGCTGTTTGTCTTGGAATGCGCATGCAGAGAGAAATCATTGCAGGCATTTTCAGTTCTTTTCCTTTGAACAGATCGTTTTGAGCAGTTCCCTAATTGGCTACATGTTGAACTCCATACTTCGTAAAGAGAAAAAAGGTAACCTAATTTCATGAATTTTTGCCAGAACTAGATTCTCTACTGTGGAATACAATACGATAATTACTGCCCAGACAACGTAGCGTCTGCCCCTGAAAAGGCTGAAAAGGGCTGCAAAGAGTTGCGTTTAAGGTAACAGAAAACATTTAGGAGAACCAGGAAACAAAACGCTGTCAACAATTTCTCTTTTAGGAATCAACAAACACATTTAGTCAAGGTATTACAAGTCGGTAGCTTCAGAGCATTAAAAGGAGTGCTACGTACATCCATCTTCCAACGACTGTGAACAACCTGCGCGACTCTTATTTTTAAAAAGACTTGGTTGGAGCAGATCTTCAGGAGTCCTTTGCCAGGTAAGTGTGCAGTTTTATTGTTTCTTTGCTTTTAGATTCATGATATCGGAGGAGAGTCTGCTTTGCTTTGTTTATGGATATCTCATAACGAATTTATTTCCTCGTCCTGGTGATTTGAAGCCCATCGCATGAAGGTCTTTTCTGTAATAGGACTCCAAACGCGCTTATTGCACGTGATCACAGCAAAACGTCACGCAAATTAGAATCAGCTTAGTCATTTGAAATGCAGATTAGATTCATTTTGTACATATCAAAAGGGTTCTTTGACTGATCTATGACTTTTTTGCATTGGAAATTAAAACTTGATTTGAACAATTTCATTTGAGAACTGGAGGTAATGAAAGAGACTTTGACCCACTGAATGGGTATCAAAGGTTGTTCAACTTCCTGTTTGTTCTAAGGATTAAAGGGGCTCTGTCACGGCAGTCCACTTCATTTTGTTTAATTTTGCCAATTACTCGCCCTCAACTGAAAGTAAACAAAGAAATTACATGTAAATGACAAAATCAGAGATTCGAGACAAACAAATACGTCTCCTGAGCATTATTTTTGAAGTTGCAAACAGCTCCTTTACGTTAGCTAGCCCAAAGGTCCTTTGTTTGGTTTACTTGTTTCTTCAAGACAATCGTCTTTTGATTTTACAACTTCTAATAAAGAGAAAATGCTAATAACAAAACCGAAAACACCTACACGTTGCGAGCAAAAACAAACAAATAAACAAAAAAATAATGCAGTGATCTACTCAGCTGGCATGTATTCATCAGGATGGTACCTTGCGAGAAATATATTTCACTGCTGATATCCTGAAACCTATATACGCATTGTGTAGAGACACCCATGAGATCTTTATCTGCTGTCCGCATTATGAACTTTAGTATTCGAGAGTTACGTGAGGTGAAAAAATAAATATTTATCATTTTTAGTTTTTTCAATTACTTTACGATAAATTATCTGGGTGAAAGCCCCTGCTGTAAGAATTTGATTTACATGAAAGCATACCTATATCTAAAATTAATCTAAGGAAAGATCACACACTACATAAATTAAGAAAGAAGAAAATTTATGTTTATATATGTTGTGTGTACTACTTTATCTAAAATGTTTCAAGGAGAAGTCTCTTCCTTTTAAACTAGAAAGGAGCGAATTTTAGAGTTAAACACCTTGACAAAGCAAAACTATTTTTAAACTGAGGTTGTTCTTGCTATCTAGAAATTCAAAGGTCATAATTGTACAATTTGGTGTAAAGATTGAACATGTCTGGCAGATACATAACAAGGAATGAGGCCGTTTCTCACTTTGAACATTATTCCAACCGTAATGTTGTCTCATTTCAGAGGATTCACTTAATCAGTTAAGTTCGTTTGATTTTGGTAAAATGTTGTGTTCATCTGCGAACCAGCTGCAGCAAACTGACTCAAATGCTTCTTCTAGTCTAGAAGAATATAATCCACAGATATTGACTGTTTTGTTATAGATTCATCGCGTTTACATTTGGCCTTTGTAGGCTTGATCATAGTTAATAGAGGGAATGGTTATGAAACCCGACGAAGTTCTTTGTTGTATGTTTTTGTTCTCTTCTTTGGCCTTGACCCTGCACAAAACACAATAGTTGTTTACTCCGTACTGAGGAACTAACCAATAGAAACGTGCTGGTTACGTAAGTCATGCATAACGTATGAACGCAAAACAAAAGATTGTGCAGGGTCGTGGACCTTCTAACATAAATCTTGGCATCTTTGTTTGCTCCTTTGATGTTTGCCGGGCTTCATAACCAGTCACCTCCATTAACTATGGCTTGATTTAATGGAGCCGAAACCAATTGTGGAATTGCACGCATTTTAGGCATTCTACGGATGAACAGTTGCGACACGTAGATATATATTTTAATTTGTTTTCTTTGTCTGTCATTCGTAACAATAGCTAAAACAATATAAGGTGTTATAAAATAACTAAGATAGTACGCGCGCTCTGATTGGCCGAGAGGGGTGTTTGCATGAGAGTATGTAAACATGGTTTGCAGTTCGCGCGCTAATCACGCAAGCACGAATTTGAAAAAGTTTTCGAGTTCAAATCTCGACAAGTTAACTTTATTTGTAAACCCACTCCTTCGTCGACTGAAACTTGGAAAATCGTTACGAAGAAAGTGTGTCACTTTTTTTTCGCTTAAGCTGACATTTTAAGAGAGAAAAGTCCGTATTTTAGAACGCATCTTTTTGCAAAACGAGAACTGATTACGTGTGCAAGACTTCGTGGCAAGGCTTTGCGACTGGTAAGAATTTCTCTTTTAATCAGTACCATAACAAAGGGTTTTGCGTTTTTTCTCGGGAAAGTTATTTTATAAAAGCAATAGAAAACTTTTTTCCTGCGTTTGCATAGCCTGATATAAACACTCGAGGCGCTGGAGGAATTCTCGACAGTTATGCAAACCCTCGCCTTCGTCTCGGGTTTGCATAACTGTCTCGAATTCTCCCAACCCCTCTCGTGTTTATATCAGGTTATGCAAACACGGAAAACGTTTTCTATTGCTTAAATGTAACTACTCCGTCGTCCAATCAGCGCTTATGACCGGATTCCGGATAGATTTTACGTCATCAGTATGGAATTTCTGTCGCTGAGTCGCAGACGATCCTCCTCGCGAAACGTCCCCAGCGGCGAGGAGCGAGGAGAAACGGCTGTTTTCGCAGGCTAGACACCCAAATGAAAATTACAGCCGTAAATACAAAAATACTGTTGACGAGTAAGAGGATAACTCTTCACCAAAGGGCTGATTAAACCAGGGGCGTAGCCAGGATTCTTCAGGAGGTACGCACAATTTATCAGCGTGTGTTTACTTCCACGTCCTCCAGTTGCTAGATTACCGCTACTTGCCAGATTATTTTTGACCGACGAAGCACCCTACGTTGATGTAATCGCGCCCTAATTTGTCTAGTGTTTAAAAACATGGCTAAAACATGCCTACCTCCATCGATCCATCGATGTTAAGTTCATCTTCGATAGTGCACGTTTAGGGTTTGTTCAGCTCCGCAAATATTCTACAAATAGGAGATGTCGCCCTTCGACTTCTCTTCTTGCTGTTCTTGCCATTTTTTAAGTTATTTTCTTGCCTAGTTCTTACTCTTGAAACGAGTGAAATGTCCGCCATTTTTCAAGTTCACTACCAAAACAACTCAACCTCATCTCCAGGTCTTCTCGGTTAACGGTGCATTAACCTGCAAGAACGCTGCATTTTTGACGTCATTTCCTCGCTAAACACAAAATTCTCCCAAATTTGCTGTTGGTCATCAGTAGCTGGTTATGGTGAATTAAACGTGTGCTTTTAGCCAATCAGAATCAAGGAAATATTTTGAATGAATAATAATTTTTGTTATTTAATGGTTTCAGATATAACGATGTGTAATCCTACAAAGCGTTTGATACGCGCGACAGTTTTGAGTACTCCTGCAAGCGATGTTCATGAACGACTGAAAACAAACGGCACAGCGATTAAAATTGCAAGAGATACTACTAACAATCAATGAAAGAAATATAATTCGGCGAAACATTTACAGAGACAACAATTTTCATACACGAAGACAAGTATTTAAGTTTTTCTAAAAATTTTGAGTCTTAAAGCTTAAAGCTTAAGTTAATGTTTTAAGCCGGCCTCCCGGTGTTTGCTTTTTTCAAAGATGAACTCGACGCAAGAAAATCGCTCAAAGTTTTCTTTCTACAGCCAAATTTAACCTATGCCTTGTTTTGACAGCTGTCCATTGATCCATGGATATTAAATTCTGCAAGCAGAATGCTGTAATGCTGATCGCACTACGTGAAAATTAACTCTGCAAGACGTCAACACGACACCGAAAGAACTCAAAACAGAGAGGGATTGTAGCCATAGACAGCTGTTTCGCCCTCTCTCTGTTTGCAGAATTTAATATGTCTACTTTTCATTTTTGCTGATCAGGTCTTCATAGATCCTACGTTCTTCGGCATATTCGTTTGCGGTCCTTTGCAGTCCTTTGTGGTTAATGTTTGTACTTGATCCATGGATATTATCCATGATTGATGATCACAACATTGATGTGCAATCAGTTTTCTCCTGGGCCGGGTTGTTCAAAGCAGGGTTAAGTTAATCCAGGGTTAGTGCGAAATTTGAATTTTGATATGAAAGCTTGAAAAGCAAATTCTGTTTTATTCTTTTTGCCTACAATTTGATGATGGGATGCTCTAAAAAGAAAAGAGAAAATTATCCGGGAAAATGCTTTTGAACGAAAGAAAAAGAAACCTGGGTTAACATTTAACCCTAGGTTAGCGCTAATCGAACAACTGGGCCCTGGGCTTTCAAAGTAGTTAGAAAGTGTGAGAGTAAACATTGGTTTTCCTGTGGTGCGGACGGGTGGTCGGTGTACGGTCAAGTGATGACCAAATTTTCCGGGATGGGTTGATTTCCTTAGCTATGGGGCTCTGCCCACGCGCGCGCGTGGAGCTCCACTAATAAAATAAAATAATCAAAGCTCTACCACCTAAACTCCGGTCTATGTTTATTAGCTCTACCTAAGAAAACACTGGGTTACACTGC
>BOPM01000793.1:53720-71011 GCA_022179025.1 Porites australiensis
TGGGAAAATAATAAATAAATAAATAAATAAATAAATAAATCTTAATGGATGACGAGAAGTGACATGAAGATTACGAGTTCGATAAGCTGTATTCGTCCCAAACATATTGTGACCATTGTTCACAAAACCGTTGATTATTTTGAAGGCCTTGATTAAGTCACCACGCATTCGACGTTCCAGTAAAGTCGTTAATCTGACACGTTGCCTGCCTAGCCGGCGGGATAAGCGTGGGAGTGCTGTATTGTTTTGGCTGCGGAGCCGCGAGAAGGGTGGGTATACAAGTCAATTTGAAGTCCCGCCTGCCACAATTCTTGGGTATTTTAAATAGTCCGCAGCCAAGCTTACAGGAGTTCCTAATTGGCTGAGAAGCGATAAAACACCAATCAAATAATTAATACAACAACAACTTTATTGACTTTATGTTCGACATGAAGATTTCAGTACCAAAACAATAACAAATGAAAAAAGTAAAATAAAAGTTAAGTAAGAAAGAAAGGAACAATTGAATATTATCATAAAAGAAAAAATTACTTGGCTATGTACGGCTTCTCCGCTACTCGTATGGCAAGAAAGTTTAATTAGAGTTCGGATGCATAACAATTTAGAATATTTTCAATATAAGAGGGACTGAGATCTATGATGTTTTGATCGCACATAGGCATTATATATAAAAATAGTGCCTTGCAAGACATATTCGTAAAATTACTGTTTATCGAGTATAGGCTCTCCAAGAAGATACGCCCTATATGAGAAATTGATGAGTGGGTACATTTCAACAAATAATGGAATTCATCACCAATTTCGGATCTATTACAAAGGGGGCAAAGCCTCTCAACTCTGGGTATCTTCTTGTAGCGCCCAGATTCAATAGGTAGCAAGTGGCAAGAAATTCGCATTTTGGTTACTGCCACTCTTGTCCTAACGTTCCTTATTAAATCAAGATAAGATTCAAATCTGATTTCGTTTTTCACTTCACTATACAGACTTAATTTATTGCCAACTGAGGAGTCGAATTTATCCTTGTTCAGACTTTTCGACCAATATTCTTGGTATTCTTTAAACAAATGTCTTTCAAACATTCTAACCAGGTGAGGAAATGCAGTAGTTAAGATGTGGCAGATTTGGAGTATAATCATTTAATTTAGTAAAGTGTAATAGGTGTCTTACAGAAGTAACCATGAATGCTTACCTACATTATTTAAATGGATGTTTATCGCTAGCTCGCTATTTAAAATTTGGTTATTTTTTAAGGTAAGTAGTCTTAAGAAGTACTTAAAAATTATAGTGTAAATAATAAGATGAAGAGGAAAAGTTCTCCCTTCACAGCATGGTTACTTGCTTTAGAGTGAACCCCTAAGGCCATTTTGCATACTTTGTTATGCAATTTCTCAAGTGTTATTCGTTCATCAGAAATTCTCGAGATAAATTTGTCATAGTTATTCCCGACTGATTTTAAAAAACAACCCCAAATTTCACAGTTGTACAAAAAGATTGGGCTCACAAAAGAATAAAAAAGTTTAAGAACTGTTGAGACAGATGCACCATTGTAAATATTTACCTCTGACAGGAAACTATAAAGAGACCTGGTGGCTTTATTAAATAGCTTTTTCTGGGCTAATAATTAATATCTCTTCTATCTCCAAAGGGAAAGTTAGTGCGTTCATGTGGAAATGAATCAAATTTAGCAAGCTTTAAACAGTCTCCACTCCAGTCCACAATAAGATTTCCGCTTGAAAGAAATCCTCGAAAGACATTTTTTTGAGGAAAATAGATTTCAAAATTTAGGACACGTCTTCAATTCTGCTATCCTTTATTTAAAAAGAAACCAATGGCTATATAACAAAAGCACATCAGACAATAATGCCTTTTGTAACGTAGTGCCAACTCCCTGATCCATCCGAGCTCAACATCAAAAGAGCGCTTGATCATTTAAAACTTAAACCACAGAAATACGGGTGGAGTATGCTGTGGACGATTCTTGTTTTTGACTGAGCAAATGTTATCTTTGCCGATTGAGAGGTCATGAGGCCGATGTGTTTCCTGTGCGTTCCAGCATTGATTACCTGTGGTTTTTGTCTGTGACAAAATTTGACCTCTAAAGCATTTTAGGGAATTCTTTGAGCCCTTTTGAAGCATAAGACTTTTTATTGCGGCTAAATGACCGTTTAATAAAGGATTTAGTTTCTCAAGTTGGAAGTAACTGCAGAATATCCTGCCTGGATCCTGAATAACTTTCAACAAATAGTTGTTTTGTTCGTGACTGTTACGCTTGGCATGCCTCGTTTGCATGTCAGCTTCTTATTACACAACTCTTCATGATTGGGTAATCAAATGGTTCCAAACAAGGTGACAAAAGTGGGCGGCATTCAAACCTCATGAGAAATGCGGCAGGCTGGAGTTTCCCTTGCGGCGTCGCCGCTCACTTCGCATGGCGGCTCCGCCGCCAAAAAAGTTAGACGATGAGAGTAGGCCCATGCCCTCAATTATCCTGGTAAATTGTCTTTGGTAGTCCTCAATTTCCATTATAATACCCCAGTTTCCGTGTCTTGCGGTTGGGGCCCACACCTGCACTGCGTATTCCAAATGAGGTCCGACAAAAGCTTTGTAAAATGGTATTAGCACTTCTTGTTTCCTAGATACAACATTTCTAATGATCCAAGACGTCATTTGTTTTGCTTTCCAATCATTCTTCGTATATGTTCCTCCCAACAAAGGGTATCACCAGCTGAAACAACCACTCCCAGATCTCTTTCCTTTTCAACCACTTGCAAGGGAGTATGACCCATAATGTAGTTATTCTTGGGATTGTCTTTACCAATATGCAAAACGCTGCACTTAGATTCATTAAATTTCATTTGTCACACGTCGGCCCATTGAGATAGGCAGTGTAAGTCCGTCTGAATGGTTGCAGGTGATCGTGCGTTCCCTATTAGCTTTGAGTAATCAGCAAATAGCGTGGTTATATTTGTAGCAGGCGTATCGTTAATAAACAAAAAAAAGGGGGGACCACAAAACGGAACCCTGATACACTCCAGATAGTACGGGTTTCCATGTGGATAATTCATCGCCTACACGGACTGCCATTGTTCTACCAGTATTGAACTTCCGAATAATGTTGTTGCATTGGCTGGTTATCCCATGATTTCTTTAAGAGGGCTTTGTAAGGAAAGGTTTCTTTGTTTTTTCTTTGTTTTTCCCTCCCCCCTTTGGTGTGTATCATCAGAAGCCCACCCAATTTTACCGTACCCAGGTGCCTTTAACCCATCCCATTTATTTTGGGAAACAGTCGCGTCTTAATTTTTCAATCAATCTGATTTTCACGTTTCTTGCTTTTGATCTAGTTCCTCAAGTGGCTGAAAATACTCAGCAGAGATGACACTGCAGCCGTTTAGAGACGAACAGTTGAATTTCTTCAAATTCTCGTCTTTAGTTTTAAATGAATTTCCAAAAGCCTTACGGAAGACCTTTAAAACCATGTGGGACAACGCCTATGGAGGTCGCCCTGGTTTCCAGCTCTGGGATGATTCATCTGCTGTGAGAAATTTGTTTGCCACTACAGAGGGCGGCAGGACTAAAGTTCCTACTCATCAGTCTTACAATGACTGGGATTGCACCAGCCTATTCCAGGCTACGATATTTGCGAGGTCGTTTGCGTCACCAGCCAGCACAGGATCCTATACGACACTCAGTGATTTGTACGTGAAACCCCGTGCAATTCCTCATGGTAGTTTTCACGCATGTGTGCTCAGCCCGGGTGGAAACATGAAGGAGACCTTTGCACTTGCTATTGATCAGCTTCGTCTTCTTAGGAATTCACTTTGTCACTCAACAAGTTCTGAGATGGACAAACTGACCTTCGACCAGCGCGTGAATTACGCCAAAGATGCGTTTCAAGCCCTTGGTGTCTCAACAGCCCCAATCGACGCCGTTGGTAGTTTGACAGAGTCTGACTTTCCTACAAATGAAGTTCGTGCATTGGAAATGCGCCAACGAGACGAGACTCGAGCTTACATCAACTTTCTTAAGGAAGTGAGCTCAGATATTAATGAGGTAAAAGCGTTATTACAGGCCATGAAAGAAGGACAAGAACAGTCCTACACCCCGATTCTTTTAAGTCTGAGTTCAGATGTCAATGATGTAAAGCAGAAAGTTGAAGAGGATATTGCAAAAAAAGAAGACATAGAAAGGTTGGAGAAGAAGATCGATGAGTTGCAAAAAGGACATGGTGAGGGTGTTGCTCAAAGTAAAAATTCAGGTAAAAACAAAAAAACCTAACCAAGATAGATTGCACTGAAGATGTTTTTTGACGTCATTCAAAGCATTCAAACAGTTAGTTAAAGCGACACTGTATATTGAGTAAATAAAAATACATACGTAAAAAATTTGACGTCTCTTTCTTTGATGCAACACCAGAAGAAAGGTATTTACTTATAACTAAACTTTTTCGAGAGGCAGTGGTTCTTAAATCTTCATTTCTTGCTCATTGAATTGCAATTTAAAATTCAACAGAAAAACAATTATTTCTGACTTCCACGACAGTTAAAGCCACCTTTTTATTTACCTTAACATTTGTTTTGCGCTTACTATTTATTTCGGTCATTTTCCCTAAAAGGCACGAAGCCATCTATCTCAAGTTTTGCTCTTCCTTCCTTGGTTCCTCATTTTACTGGTCGTCAGAGCGAGTGCGAGGAGATCATCAGACAAGTGACTTCCAAGTCTACCCGACTGGTGTCCATCTGCGGTTCACCTGGATTCGGAAAAACGGCTGTCGCGATTGCAGTGGGACACGCTGTTCAGTCTCGAGGAATTCTTGCTTATTGGATCTCATTACGAGGACTCCATTCCAAAGCAGATCTGGCTTCAAAGTTTCTCAGTTTTTTGAGGCAACCCACCACACATACTAAACTGCCCGATCCGAATTTATCAGTTGATGATGAGATCTGCCTACTGTTCAGCAAAATTTCAAAGTTATCTATAGTTATTCTTGACAATGCAGATGATTTGCTAGAGACTGGTTGTCCGAAAATAAAGGAAGAGGTAATACAACTTTTTACAGAAATTCTTAGACGAAATCAAAAGGTTGCATTTGTTGTAACCGCAAGAGAGTCTCTTGACTATATGCACCTTAATTTTCAAGGCCATTGGGAGCTAAGAATAAAACCATTGGATGAAGCCTCTGCTCAAACTCTGGTTTGTGAATTACTTCCAAATGCAGCCGTCGCAGACTCCACTCAAATCGCGCACATCTGTGGACAAGTCCCTTTAGCCATGAGATTATTGTGTTCTTTAGTATCTGAAGAAGACAGTGCTCAACCGCGCCATTTTCTAGATGTTTTCATGACGTCTTCGACGGGAGGTCTCGTTGGAATGTTGGACAATCCAGATTACCCAGCTAGTCACCGATTACAGTTCTTGCTTGACTCCTCTTTCCAGAGACTTACTGCCCAGGAACAAGAAGCACTTGTATCTCTGAGCATTCTTCCCGACAACTTTAGCACAGACGTGGCTGCAGCAGTTTTAGGTAAGACGGGAACTATTGAAGTAATGAAGGTATTACAAAGCCTTCGGAGGAAGTCGCTCATTGATTCAAGCTCTAAACAGGCGGCATTCACAATGCATAAGCTTCTGCAATCATTTGCGAAAGAAAAAGGAGAACGAGAGATGACAGAGACGATTGTTGACTCTCAGGGTCGTTTGAAAGCGTTTTACATTTCACTTTTTGAAAAGCTAAATCAACAATTTCTTACGGGGCATTCAATGGGCGCATATATTGCATTCCACGAAGATAAGGAAAGCATTATTCAAAGTCTAGTAGAGGGCTGTTCAGATTTCAAAACAGCTGACAGTGTTTTCGATATTTTGGTAAGAGGGGAGGTGTTTCTTGATTCCCTTTTTTGGAGTCCCAGTGAAGGAAAAAACTTTGATTACATATACGATGCAGCCATAAAAGGAGCCAGTGTACATAAGAAGGAAAAATATCTCAGTCAACTCCTTACCTCCCGAGCTTTCAAAGAGCTAGCGTACGGAACAAGAGGAAAGACAAAATTTTTTCTCTCTAAAGTGAATGAAATTCAAGACGCATCCCCTATTGTCCCTTTCCACGAAAGAGGAAAATACTTGTGCTACTTGGGAATCAATTACCTTTTTACAGAGGAACCAAAGATCGGAGTAGAGTGCTTAAAGGAGGCTCTGTCATCACTTGACAATTGCAACAATCCAGAGCAAACGATTCTTAAGCTTGTTATTTTTCAGATACTTGTCGTTTATCATCGGTCTCTAAATGACTTCTCTAGTGCAAGTAAGTTTTATGACAAGGCACTAAACGAATGCAATGGAAATGGGGACTGCGATCTACTTATTATCCCATCGATGAGCAGCGACATAAAGGAAACAACCAATGAAACACGTGTTCGAAGTCTTCAAGGCGACTCGGACATCTTACTAAATCAACCGCTAAAATGTGAAATCGCCTTTCTATTAAACAAAGCGACGATGTCCTTCTCCGATTCTAACACCAAGCAATATACAAGCAACTTAGTTCTCCAAGTACTAGAGAGGGTCGAAAGAGAAGTTAAAGTTTCAGTTGGTTTGCTCAGTTTCCAAAGAAATGTGACCCTTTTTTTGTGGTTATTAAGTTGTGAAGACCCCATAAAACTGTATATGTCAAGGATAAATTACCATCAAACAGTACTCAAATCCAACAACAGTTCATGTCGCCAGAAAGACGAATCAAGCGGCTTTGCCCAAATACAAAATGACGCACTTGCAAAGTGCTACGAAGACCTGGCTGAAGTTTACAAACAAAGAATGAACCACTCAAAAGCTCTAGAAGCAATCCGGCAGGCCCTTTTCGTAAAAAAAATGAATTTTGGAGAAGAACATAAAAGCACTGCTGACAGCTACTACAGTCTCGGTATAACACAACACGACATCCATGATTACAAGGCAGCTCTTCAGTCCAAACAGCGTGCATTAGCTATACGCATTAAACTGTTTGGAGAAGAACATGAGAGCACTGCTGACAGCTACAGCCAAGTCGGGGTAACGCAACACGAAATGCATGACTACAAAGCAGCTCATCAGTCTCACCAGCGTGCACTAGCTGTACGCATTAAACTGTTTGGAGAAGAACATGAAAGCACTGCTGACAGCTACTGCGAACTCGGGGTAACACAACACGAAATGCATGACTACAAAGCAGCTCTTCAGTCTCACCAGCGTGCTTTGGCTATTCGCATTAAACTGTTTGGAGAAGAACATGAGAGCACTGCTGACAGCTACATGGAACTCGGTGCAACACAAAACCAGATACATGACTACAAAGCAGCTCTTCAGTCTCACCAGCGTGCACTTGCTATCCGCATTAAACTGTTTGGAGAACAACATGAAAGCACTGCTGAAAGCTACCGCCAAGTCGGGGTAACACAACACCAAATGCATGACCACAGAGCAGCTCTTCAGTCTATGCAGCGTGCATTAGATATCCGCATTAAAGTGTTTGGAGAAGAACATGAAAGCACTGCTGACAGCTACTGGGAACTCGGGGTAACACAAAGCAAACTCCATGACCACAGAGCAGCTCTTCAGTCTAAACAGCGAGCTTTAGCTATGCGCATTAAACTGTTTGGAGAAGAACATAAAAGCACTGCTGACAGCTACAACCAGGTCGGGGTAACACAACACCAAATGCATGACTACAAAGCCGCTCACCAGTCTCACCAGCGTGCACTTGCTATCCGCATTAAACTGTTTGGAGAACAACATGAAAGCACTGCTGAAAGCTTCCGCCAAGTCGGGGTGACTCAACACGAAATGCATGACTACAAAGCAGCTCTTCAGTCTCACCAGCGTGCATTAGCTATACGCATTAACTTGTTTGGAGAAGACCATGAATGCACTGCTGAAGGCTACATGGAACTCGGTGCAACACAACACCAAATGCATGACCACAAAGCAGCTCGTCAGTCTTACCAGCGTGCATTAGCTATACGCATTAAACTGTTTGGAGAAGATCATAAAAGCACTGCTGACAGCTACAGCCAACTCGGGATAGCACAACATGAAAAGCATGACTATAAAGCTGCTCTTCTGTCTCACCAGCGGGCACTAGCTATACGCATTAAACTGTTTGGAGAACAACATCCAAGCACTGCTGACAGCTACATGGAACTCGGTGACACACAACACGAAATGCATGCCTACAAAGCAGCTCTTCAGTCTTACCAGCGTGCATTAGCCATACGCGTTAAACTTCTTAGAGAAGAACAAGAAAGGACTGATAACAGCTACGGCCAAGTCGGGGTAACACAACACCAAATGGATAGCGCACTTCTCCTGTCCCACCAGGGCGCACTAGCCATGCGTATTAAACTGTATGGAGAAGAACATGAAAGCACTGCTGACAGTTACATAGCACTCAGTGTAACACAACACGCAATGCATGACTACCAAGCAGCTCTTCAGTCTAAACAGCGTGCATTAGCTATACACATTAAACTGTTTGGAGAAGAACATGAAAGCACTGCTGACAGTTACATAGCACTCGGTGTAACACAACACGAAATGCATGACTACCAAACAGCTCTTCAGTCTCACAAGCGTGCATTAGCTATACGCATTAAACTGTTTGGAGAAGAACATGAAAGCACTGCTCAGAGTTACAGGCAACTCGGCGTAACAAAACGCAAAATGCATGACTACCAAGCAGCTCTTCAGTCTCACCAGCGTGCATTAGCTATACGCATTAAACTGTTTGGAGAAGAACATGAAAGCACTGCTGACAGTTACAGGGACATGGGTGTAACACAACACGCAATGCATGACTACCAAGCAGCTCTTCAGTCTAAACAGCGTGCATTGGCTATACACGTTAAACTGTTTGGAGAAGAACATGAAAGCACTGCTGTCAGTTACAGAGCACTCGGTGTAACACAACACCAAACGCATGACTACCAAGCAGCTCTTCAGTCTCACCAGCGTGCATTAGCTATACGCATTAAACTGTTTGGAGAAGAACATGAAAGCACTGCTGACAGTTACAGGGACCTGGGTGTAACACAACACGAAATGCATGACTACCAAGCAGCTCTTCAGTCTCACCAGCGTGCATTAGCTATATGCATTAAACTGTTTGGAGAAGAACACGAAAGCACTGCTGACAGTTACAGGAACCTGGGTGTAACACAACTGGAAATGCACGACTACCAAGCAGCTCTTCAGTCTCACCAGCGTGCATTAGCTATACGCATTAATTTGTTTGGAGAAGAACATGAAAGCACTGCTGACAGTTGCGTGCATGTGAAGACAACTCAAGAATTGATATGCAAAGATCGGAAAACGCGCCAAAAAAGTGCCTTTTGCATCTTGTTTTAAGAGGTCTTTTTTTCATTAGTGTTTTTTTTTTTTCTGATTTGTGTTGCTTTTTTTTTTAAAGTTTTTTCTTCTCTCATTATACTGTTTCTTATTTTGAAACCATTTTTACTCTTAAACGTTTGGTATATGGATTTTGGATTTATTAAAGCTACAGTGTCTTTGGTTAAAAGAAGTGCTAAAAGAACCTGTTTGAATTGTTTAGTGAAGTACTTCGGGGCCTGGTTGTTGTGATTGCAGTTTTTGAGAGAAGTAGAGAGACTTTTGTACTCACAGTCAGTGACAAAACTGATAGAAGTGGTTGCTCAAAATAGTCGTCTACGCGTACATATTGTTGCAGTAGTTCCACTCAGTTTTCTCTGTTACATGGAAAGATACTTGTACGCCAACAGTGGGACATGAGGTTCCAGTAGCTGCAATGGTTGCTTTTAGGGTAGAGAGAATTGTTTACGCACACCAACAAAGAAGTAAGTAGAGGTTGTAGTTGTTGCGAGAAAATAGAGCCTTGTTTACGCACAGGGTAACAGGTGCATGCAGCAGTCACAGTGTCAGTTTGCGAGCAATAGAGAGACCAGCGGACGTACAGTAGATCAGATGGTTGCAGTAAGTAAGAGGACTTTCAAAGAGTTTTGCACACGTACAGGCGGTTGCAGTGGTTGCGAGTAGTAGAGAGACTTCTATGGGTACAGATTGTTGCGGCAGTTGCAGTAAGCAATAGAGAGACAAAAGTACTAGGATTAAGATCAGCTTAATGGAATCATTGTCTAATTTAAGTTTATGTAGTTTTTAACATAGATTTTACCATTTTGTTATCGACCTAATCGTCATAGAATCACCATTTTCAAGGTTAGTTTGTGAATTACGCTTTGTTTGTCTTGGTATCGCCTTTTCGCCAGATTGATAGGTACTTTTTGTATGTTATTTCAGTTTACGACAATCGACTTTGTTCATTTGGTCTTTTGGAATTTGGTCAATTAAATCACTGTTAACCGTCACCTTTGGTTTTCCGTGGTTTTCTTGTTTGCGACCCGTAACATAGTCCCTCACTTAACCTGCTGCAACACACCCCTCGAAGTTTCGTTCCTCGTTTGCTTGTTTTGTCGTCGCCAGCCTCAGAGTTGTCTCTTCCTTGTGGTGACCTTCGACTTCAAGCGCTCACCAAGGATAAGTGATGTCTTGATCTTTGAAGAATTTAACAGCAGCTTGTTAGCTGTGGCCCAGTCATCAATATTATATTCAAGACCTCACGATATACATGAAACGTGTAGTTCAGTGCCTCAATGCGCTTATATTCTATCGATTCTATTAACTCTGTATCGTCAGCAAACAGATTAACTTGAATGTGCATTTTAAAGTACAGAGGGATGTCATTAATAAGAGACCCTAAAAAGAAGGGGTCCTAAGGTGAACGCCTGATGTGACCATTCTTGTTACCCGTGAATGAAACTTGCTGCTTGCGATCGTAAGATAACATCTGAACCAGGCTAATGCATACCCTAATGCCTACATACCTCACGTTAACTAAGAGGAATCAAATGGTCGACCATTTAAATGCGCTTTCTTCCAGTCGACCTTTACCATTTCATTGACTCGATGATTGTCCAGATTAAATAAGATTGAGTCGGTTGAATCAAGTGCAGTCTCTATGCTGACGCGTTTCCGCATAACAGGCCAGAGCCCAGATTTTAGTGCGCGCCCGAGAGGGCCTAATCTCCTCAGCAACCACCGCAGATCGGCCTCCAATAACAGAAAAGCGTTACTTTGGTAAATTAGTTTTAAGCATTACTCCAGACTCCTTTAGAGAGCGCCGGACACATTGCCTGTCAAGGAACTTTGTACTTCTGATTAAACGAACCAGACATCTCAAGGAAACGCGAAATTTGATCAGACTATTCAGGTATTATAAATTCATTTCACGGTCGATTGAAAATTTGGAAGTCGATCTTCGCAGCTGGCTTCGCAATCGATAACTACAGTTTTCTTGCTGCATTTGGATTCAAATAGGCTTGATAAGCCTTCAATGGTTTGTCAAGTGCTTTCTTTTAAGAAAATAGTGCTCCGATGGCTTATTTAACTTCTTTCAAGAGTAGTATGCCGCGTCAACATTGGCGACCTTCGAAGCGAAAACGGCAAGTCGGCGTATCAAGTTTTTACTGAGGAGCCACAAGTAGGAATACACTCTCTGCTGGTACATCTTTCTCCGGTTTGGCAGGAACTCTGCGTGGACAAGTCCCTGACCAGAGAAATTTTTAAATCTTCTCCATTTGAAAGTTTGAGAAAGGCCGTCAACAATGCAGCTTTTATAGTCGCCGGTGTAAACGAATGCGAGAGCTCGAGCTCTACTTCACATCTCCTTAAGGAACAGCAAGACCGATCATCTGATTCAATGGACGACCTTCTTGATCAAACGGCGAAGGATTCAAGTCTTTTTTCTCTGGCTTAAAACGATGTAAGTGTCGATGTGCCTCCAGTGACAAATCACTCTCCAAAAAGCCCGCCAAGCACAGTCGAATTCCCGCCAAAATTTCATTCGCTGGCAGGAGCCCAAGACGCTGGATTACTCCAGTCAACATCTTCGTGTTCGCTTGGGCGGTCTGTATAATCAACGTCACAGATAGATATGGTTTTTATATCAGTCATTTTAGTCTCCTTGAAATGTCAATCATAATCCAAAAATTATTATTGCCGGTTATCTTTGTAGGCCAAATTATGGGGCTACCCTCTCCCTCAGAGCTTACAGGCGGCGCGCCGAAGATTCTGAGGTGAAGGTAATCTTTCTTTTAAAATGACGGTCATAATCCAAATTATTTTTGTAGGTTATTTTTGTAGTGTTATTTGTTTTTGAAATAGGCCAAATTAATTATGGGGCTACCCTCTCCCTCAGAGCTTACAGGCGGCGCGCCCAAAATTCTGAGGTGATGATAGTCTCTATTTTGAAATGTCGGTCATTTATCAAAATTATTATTGTAGGTTATTTTTGTAGTGTCATTTGTTTTTGAAATAGGCCAAATTAATTACGGGGCTACCCTCTCCCTCAGAGCTTACAAGCGGCTCGTCCAAGTTTCTAAGGTGATGGTAGTCTCTCTTTTAAAATGTCGGTCATTTATCCATATTATTATTGTAGGTTATTTTTGTAGTGTCATTTGTTTTTGAAATAGACCAAATTAATTATGGGGTCACCCTCTCCCTCAGAGCTTACAGGCGGCGCGCCCAAGATTCTGAGGTGATGGTAGTCTCTGGTTTGAAAAGTCGGTCATTATCCAAATTATTATTGTAGGTCATCTTTGCACTGTCATTTGTTTTCGGAATAGGCCAAATTATGGTGCTTCCCTCTCCCTCAGAGCTTACAGGCGGCGCGCCCAAGATTCTGTGAAGGTAGTCTCTCTTTTAAACTGTCAGTCGTGAACCATAGTATTATTGAATTTTCATTTTCCAGAGTTCATAGTGGCACCTTCTTTATAGTTTTACATGATTTGTGGAAAAGACAAGATGTTACGAAAAATTGTATTACGTGACTAGCGTGACTTTCTAGAAGCTTCGCGAAAGTTCATAGATTGTTTATTTTAGGATCTTATGTAAGCGTTTCTAAAAGCGGTATATTTTGTAATCTTTCTATAATTAGACTATCTGGAAAGTTCTAGAATCTTATTGTAAACGTATATAAGTAGGCCAGCCCGAGTTAAGTTTTAACTAGTTTTCACAAGCGAGAGAGTTTGACGTTAGTCGTGTTTAGTCAAGTGTGACGAAGGCAGTGCTTAGGCAAGTTGGCGGAGGCCGTGTAAATTTATCAAGTTAATTGAGGTTGGCGGAGGCCGTGTAAGTTTATTGAGTTACGTACTGTTGTGGAGTTTTACTCGTGGAAACTACGTTCATTTTTGGAATAAATCTTCTTGTTGCTGTTCCGACAACCCTGCGTTCAATTTGGTTTGCAAGCTACCCCTCCTCTAAAAGATTACCCGCGTAACACAAGACCAGGCCAACAAATTTATTCTACTTTATGCGTGGTGCGACAATCACCGTGGCTGACTGGCCTCCAAAGTTCCTTTATAATGTGGACGCTTCTCAGGAGTTCCTTCACAGGTTGTAATCCAGAATTGGTGAATCTCAGCAGCTTGAAGCTCTTGCATTGCATCAGTTGTTCCTTCGACGGCGACCTTTTCTTGTCCCGAGTACAATATCGATTCTCGCTTCTCGACTCTCGATTACCGTTTCTTGCTCGTGCAAGGCTTCGGCAACGGGACCGGTACTAAGACCATTGCAGGAAAACCGTTTGGTAGAAGAAGGGTAAAATGGTGGCTTTCGGTGCGTTGCCTGTCTGATGCTCGGTATATCACTGCCAAACTGCGCAACAGAATGCGCGAAAAACCTCTTCAGTACTTGAGAAAATACGATTTTTCATATCCACCTAAAAACCTGAGCGATGTGATTTAGTAACTTATTCATAGTGTTCAGCCTCCGGTTTATTCAGCTTATTGCCAGTCGTAGACAAAGTTCACGCGTACATTATCGCACTCTAACTAGGTCGATTGTGAGGAAACTCTTATGTCAGCCATTGACTAAAAACCCCCGCGCATTAGGTCTTTGTGCGACGGACGTCCCTTAGAAATACAAATTTCCCACACTGATCGCCAATTCTACTTGCAAAGTGTTGCAGATTGAGTTGTGTAATGCTGATTGAGTTGTGTACTAACCTCACAGACAAGGATGTAATGAGACATTTATTTGCGTAGTTAGGCCTGCTATTCCATTGGGCAAGCATCCCTTTTATTTTCTTTCGATAGCCTGTCCATGCACTAACCTTTGGGTACAGAAACTAGCGGCCTCTCATTGTACCAAAACTTGATAGTTTTGGCGTTCAATATTTTTAACGGGTGCTCACAAAACACCGAGACTGCATCGTCCGCCTTTGGCGCTTTGGTACCCTGCGAGCTTTGGTTCATCGCGTTTTGAGAGATGAAAATTTTGATATTCCCGCGTAAAAGAAGACTGATAAAACGTGTCTTTCATTGACTACAGTGAAACGCCCGGAAATGACGGATGTTTTGAAAGAAAAGGGAAAATTGATAAAAGTACCTTTTTGTTTTGATAAGTGAAATTAATGAGAAATAACTATAAACTAGTTTTGTTTTTTTGTTTTTTAAAAGCGGTTTGTCTGGTACCAAATTTGTACAATGACTTTCAATCAAACATGGATCTGGTTTTGTTAATGATGAGAGAATGGAATTAAAAAGCATTATGTTGACAGTTACAAGGCACGTGCTTGCCTTAAGCTGCGAGTATCCCGCCATGTTTTAAACAAAGGGCTTCTGACCAAGCCGGCATTCTAATCCGCCACAAATATGTGAAGCACGCGTCTTTCAAAGTCGCCTAGTACTTAAAATCGGGGCTCTGGCCTGTGAACCCAATGCGATTTATTGGTATAGAGTATAAGGTTATTGTTGGAAAGATAATTTGATAAACAATCATGCATATGCCGCTCTGTCACCTTTAAGAACACTGGTAATACGGATATAGGGCGGTAGTTGTTAACATATATCACACAGTTCACAAACCTTATGCAGTGCAGTCTCCCCAGCCGTTTTCCATGTCGATTGAGTATAAACGATTGACGAGCCTAACTACTGAAGGTTCTTCTCTGACATACCTGAGAGCCCGATTTTTAGAAGTCTAGCGCTAAGTCCGTCGACTCCAGCCTCTTTATTTGATTATATATATTTGTCAATATGTGGCAACCTCTTCAGGTTTAACTGGTGGTATGAAAGACACAGTGTTATCAGATGCCATTCGACGTCTGACAAACTGAACCTATTTATCACAGTCAAAAACGTTTAGGGTGCGAAAGGGCGATTTCACCTTGTCAGATAGTGATAAGTGAAGTGAATGTCCAAACAGTCAGCTGATTCAGTGTTGAGAACTTTCCCGGAGGACTCCAACAGAAATTCCGGCTAGCGTGATGTTATATCTAGTCCTGCTTCCATATCAGGTGTTGGAATCGTTCGAAACGATGACTTAAAATAATTGCGTAAGTATTTTCCGGTATATAGTAATTGCAGCTGTTGAAAGAAATAAAGAGACTTGTGCACGTACAGTGAGACATTTTGTTTCAGTGGTTTCAGTGCCTGCACAGACCAGACAAACGGTTGCAGTGTTGAAGAGAAGAGAGAATTGTACCAGCGCAGGAAGACAGATGGTTGCAATCGGTTGCTAGGAGTAGAGGGACCTTTACACGGCATACCGATGTTTGCCGTAATTGCAGGGGTTGCAAGGAATAGAGAGCCCGATGCTTGTAAACGTACAGTAGGACACATGGTTGCGGTGGTTTGCATAGTATTGAGGATTATTTTGAACGTTTTTTTCAAAATCTATCTTTTAAGTTTCGTTTTTGTTTTTATTAATTTGGGCAAGGTTAGTCTGGAGTTTGCCCACAAGGGTATTTTCTCACTTTTGGTCTTTTAAACGTTTCTCATACTTGACTTTATGTTTAGATTGCGAATCAGTTACTTTCCATTTTTTTACATTCGTATCTTGCCCTTGCCAAATGCAGATAAGAGTCTATACGGCTGGTCGTCTTTTGAAGGTCAGTGCTGACCTATGTTTGTCGTCTCGTTTTATGGCCAAAACTTTGTGTACTGGACACGGATGGCGTAAAACGAAAGACTTCTTTGTCTTCTGTTCAGGGATAAATCTGCTTGGTATGGTTACATATGGTTACAAACATATGCCATATCTGCCGTTTTTTCACTAGCCTGCAGTGCGGGCGTTTTCTTTGAGCGCGCAATTTGCTCGCGAAAGCGTCATGTTGAAACTTCCCCAAGAGAGGAGGAAATGGGGCGAGTCAAAGGGAGCGGGGAGGGGGCGGATAGAGAGAAGAGAAGCACGCCTGCCGGAAAACACTGTGAAAATGAGAAAGACCCCCTAATTAGACGCGCGTGACCGCTCTTCCGGAAATGAGTAGCCGACAATAACAAAACAACCAAAAAGTCGCTCCAGTCCAAAGCCTCGCATTGTCTTGAGAAAAACAAGCTGTGTTTTTATATTGACTGAGTCACAATGCAATTCTCCACAGCTGATGAAGCTTCAGTTTAAGCTGCAATTCATTCTTCTAAATTCATCTCTGTAAATCGCTATCCGTGAGAGTTTAACATCCTGCAAACAATTTAAAAAACTAACGATCTGGGCCCAGCGTGATACAACATTGCAGGAAAAGATCACATTCTCGGACTAGAAAGAAAATCGCTTAGTTATTCAGATCCTGAGGCTCTTTAGCCTGTGAACAGGCTCTCTGTTTGGGGAAAAAAAATAGCAAGGAAAGTGAAGGGAAGGGGGGAGAGAGCCTGTAGACACACATTTGAGGCCGCTATTCCGCCCTCTTGTAATTATCTTGCCGAACATCTGTCAGTAAGATCGTTATCTGTCAATCAATTTCGTGCGTGAGTAACTCCTGGGAAAATTAACGGGAAAACATCCGTGTTTTGCTTAGCCTCCCACGCAGGCGTTTTTAGGGGAGCTCGTATTTCTTCCCTCCCCACAAACGCCTGCTCAACGGAAAACAACATTCCTTTCTCATTGTTTTATTTGCGTGGTAGGTGACCAATCAACAATTGTGCAATGAAGTGTTGACAGGCTAAACACGACTGAACGTGACCTTAGAGTTACCGTTTTGCTTCCTTTCTTTCCTTCGCTAAGGTTATGCAGTGCACGGAGTATTCTGAATTTTGACTAAAACTTATTTTTGCCGCTCTGAATCTAACATTTATTGTAGGTCAGAAAGCTTTCCCAGTGTTTAATGCAGATCGAGTAATTATCAGATTACCTTGCGGTCAAGGTCAACTTTCCAGAATTTGGAAAGTACAATGTGATTGGCTAAGCTTGGGAAAGGAACGTTGTTTTCCGTCGAGCAGGCGTTTGTGGGGAGGGAAGAA
>BOPM01000793.1:71021-84703 GCA_022179025.1 Porites australiensis
ACCGCAAAACGCAGTTTTATTCATGTTTACCTTTTGATTCCTTTGTTTAGTATTCTTGTTTTTGGCTGTTTGGAAGCAGACGATCGCAGCTGCCGGCGATTGCGGCATTGCTCGCTTGTAAACAGTTCTATTAAATAAAATTGAAAGCTTTGCAAACAATGAAGTGTTGTGCATCGAAGCCATGTTATGCGGTTGTAAATTTCAGTTTCGTCATGTTTTGAGCCAACGTTTACTGCCTATGGGTTTTTTTCTGCGCAATTAACCCGGCAAAAAGTGTCGGACGATATAATTCTAACATGCATCTACACTATTTAGCCGTAAATTCGTGATTAACAATCCCGACTTTTCCCCAGTCTGAAATAATTTAGGCAAAGTCGAAGTGATCAGCGTTTTGGGCAAAACGCTAGGGATATGGGAATGGGGATGCTCAAAACGCGGGGATGCCCAAAACGCTGTGACAGCGGTCCCAAAGGCTTGTCCACAGGCCTTTTCGCTTTTCCCTCTCTCTAGTTCCTCGCTCGACCAAAGGCCTGTTCACAGGCTAGAGGCTCTTTGGACAAAAATAAAGAACCTAACAGCCTTATATGGCGACAAAAAGAGCTTTGCATCAGAGGGCAAATCATGAAGACCAGAAATTCAAAAACCATACAAAATCAGTAAGCGTGTCATGGCCTCTCAGTGTGAGACAAGCGGTTAAAATCACATTTGCTCAGTCAAAACACAGAACCCTCTGGAGCATAATCTACTCGCCAGAAAAAAAACGTATTGGAACAAGCAGCATTTTGGCATGAGGTAAAAGTGGTGTAGATTTAGTACTGCCAGCAAATGTTGTCCTGATGACGAGTTTAGAAATCGCTCAGCCGCTCCAATTCCAAACGGAATAAACAATATAGACTTACAGTTAATTGACAGGCATCAATCCACTTTCCTATGCCGCACCAATCAGGAGCTCCGTTTGCTAGCCTGCGTAGCTGGCGGTATTGTATAGTAGTCGAGTGAGATTTAGCCTGTGCCAGGCTCTCAGATAGTACAGTGGGAACGTATTAAAACAAGCAAAGCGAAAATAAGACGCGCACGACTTGGGAAAGGGGGCGGTGGCGGCGGGAAAAATGGGAGAGCCTGTTAGCATTTCTTTAACGACCATCTTCCGCCCATTTTTGTCACGTCTGGATTCGGCTGTCAAAACTGTTAACACTTCAGTTAGCTACAATCATTCTCAAGCTTCTCGCGTGAGAATCGCACGCGAGGCTAACTCCTTGTGCGATGTGTGGAAATTTATGTCTTCGAATTCGTTATCCTGTGAGAGCATCCGTTTTTTTTGGCTCTAGTTTATAGCAATAAAAGGGGGCGGTAAGTTTTTTCCTTTGTTGGGTAGGTCATGCTCTGGAAGGTTCTACATTGTCACTGAGCAAATTAGCCTCCCCGCAGACGTCCCTTGGGGTTCGTTTGTCATGCATTCATTTCTCCCCCACGGAAAACTTCAAGCTAGAACGACAAATTAACCTACCTGTCAACAAACTTTAATCTCTCTCCTTCAAAGAAAGAAAGAATGCTTATAATCAATAAATCATTGAACCTTTCATCGTTCATTGTATTTTATTTCTCGACGAAATATTTAATCATGCTCGGGAAAGTCGCCGACCAAGGACAACATACTAACTGTACAAGTCGCTCGCTAACATTTCCTCCACCGATCGATCTTCAACCAAGCTTCTGGGCTTCCGTAAACAACAGAGAAAGTCCCTCTCTCGACAACCCTCATATTCTCTTTGCTAATATCACTGAGCGTTACAGCAGGAATACCAATATTTTCCAGCTTTGTAGCTTGATCTTTCAAGATTTACCAGGGGCGAAACAACAACAACAATAATGTCCAGTAGTTCCACGCACTGTGTCGCAAACAAGCAGCAAAGCTTGATAGATAAGGGATTTGCCAAATCCCGTCGGCAAATTTAGGATCTCATCGGTCTTCGCTATAAAATTTGCAGGATAGCTTCTCTCTTATACTTATTTAACTCTGTATTAATTACAAATTCTCGCACACCCGATCAAAAGCCTCACTGATCGTGCGAATCTTAAGAAGCGGCTCGGGTTACATTTTACAAAGATCCGTAAACGGCCTGTGATTAGTGAACGTAAATGTCGGCTGTGTTTAGCAGACGTCCGTGGGGTAGAAATGAATGCGTGACAAACGAACCCCAAAGGACGTCTGCGGGGAGGCTATGAGCAAATGTGACTTTAGCCGCTTGTTTCACACTGAGAGGTCATGGCACACATATCGATTTACTGTGGCGGTTGTTTCTGGTCGACAGGAATTGCCCTCTCATGAGAGAGCATTTTCTTTGACCTCTTTTGAAGCGTAAAGCTTTTTATTGCGGCTGAATAAGGGTTTTAATTTTATCCAAAGTGCCTTCTGGATCTGACTAACTAAGTGATTTTCTTTAGTCCGTGAATTAATGTAATATTTTTCTGCCATGTTGTATCACGCTGGGCCCAGTTCGTTAGTTTTCTTTGCAGAATATTAAATAATCACGGATAGTGATTTACAGATCCAGAATTATAAGAATGAAGTGCAGCTTAAACTTAAGCTACATCAACTAAGGAGAATTGCATTGTGACTTAGTAAACTCCAGCTTAATAGTGTTTCTCTTAAAATAGTGTGAGTCTTTTGACTGGAGCGCGTAGTTTCTCCCTTGGTAACAGCGGAATAAGCTTAACAGTCTTTGCCACTTTGTAATCAACCAGGACTCCGGATTACCGAAAACAATTTCGCACTTTCCTTCTCTCGCTTTCTTCTCGTCCTCCTCTCCCTCTTCACCGATGCCAAATAGCTGCGGCCGAAAATCCAAGCTTCTTCAGTTGTTCCACTTGGTCTCGCATTATAGATATCAGGGGCGAAACGACTATTATCGTAGAGTTTTCTAGGGTTAGAGCAGCTTTAGCCAAGCGTGGGAATAGCTGAAAGATTAAAGTTTTGCTGAAACCGGTGGGCATAATACCGAAAACATCTTTACCGCGAGCCAAGTCGCAGACACTCGTCTAAAGCACAAGACAACGGGGATTCATGAAGATCACACGCGCGATTCCCGTTAGCCATCTTGGTGATGACAAACTGATGACCACGCTACTAGGTGATGATGTTAACTGTCACCACATTTATTCGAAAACACCTTATCTGACCCATTTGTTCTTCCACATGGGAAAAAAATAAATTCACTTTTGTACGCAGATGATTTAGTTATTCTATCAAGATCGAAAACTGGATTACAGAACTGTTTAAATGCGCTTTCCTTGTATTGTGACAAATGGAAGCTAAATATTAATCCGAAGAAAACAAAAATTATGATATTCCAGAAACGCCCCAAAAAATCTATTGACATCAAATTCAACATAGGCAGTGAGTCAATTGAAATTGTCCAAGAATACACTTATTTAGGTACACGTTTAACTCCAACGGGAAACTTTACACTTGCACTCGAACACTTAAAAGAAAAGGCCTTTCACGCGTTGTCTAGTATTCGGAAGCGGACAATTCTTAACAAACTTAATCCTTATACTGCATCCCAAATTTTGGACACCATGGTACTCCCAATCCTGAGTTACAACAGCGAGAAATGGGGAATGTACACCAAGCAAGATTTTAAAAAATGGGATAGCTCCCCAATAGAAAAAATCCACCTCAAATTCTGTAAACGTTACTTAGAGGTTAACAATAAGGCCTCTAACATAGCTTGCAGAGCTGAACTTCATAGATTGCCGCTGATTATCCCGATAAATCAGAAAATTATGAAATATTTTGTTTACCTCAACAACAAAGATAATGACTCTATAGTCAAACAGTCTTTCCTTATGTCAAAGATTCTACATTCTATGAATAATTCAGGACATTTTTCCAATTTCATAAACATGTTTGAACAATACAATCTAACCAGTTTAGATGCTGAATCTCTAGATAATGATAAAATTAGACGATATACCACAGAAATGAGAGAGAAATATCTATCTTTTTGGCAGCACAGCCTTGAAAATTCAAAAAAACTAGAATTTTAGAAAACTTTTAAAGATGAATATTCTACATCTGATTATCTCTACCAGCTAAGACATTATGACGAACGACAGAATTTTGTTAAATTTAAAGTAAGTAATCACAAACTTATGATTGAACATGGTCGATACCAAATCGATCGTTTGCCAAGAGAAAATAGATTATGTCCCTTATGTAACTCAAATCAGGTAGAAGATGAGATTCATTTCCTCTTTCAATGTAACAAATACTCAGTACCGAGACAGGCATTTATTAATCAGATCAATCGAATAATACCTGACTTTGACAAGAAATCATCTCCAGAAATGATAAAACTGATAATGAATTCGAAGGACCATCATGTAAATAAGTTAGTTATGAAGTTTGTTTCCTCCTGTATGAAAACAAGTGATTCATTGTTAGTAATGTAACTGAATTTTTTAGATTATTATTTGTGCTGTTTGTTTTATATTTTGATTGTCATATGCATACTTTTGCAATACTGTAAAATGATGCGGTCATGCAAATAAAGCAATTTATTACTTATTACTTACAACTGACCAATCAGAGGGTATATCAGGAGCTGATATACCGGAACAGGCCGTTAAAAAAATGCGTACAGGCTCCGCCGCCCTCTCTCCCCAGCCCCCGCGGGATTTTCGCATTTCTTATTACTGAACGACTTTCCACCACCATCTCGGAGCCTGGAACAGGCTAAGTGAGATTTGGCGGCGGAGCCGTCACGAGTGGTGAAGCCGCGAGAAATCAGCTTCAACCGCCTCGTCCCTACTCCCTTTTTTTGGAACACGGCTCCGCCGCCAAAACTTTCATCTCACACCCACACAATACCGCCAGCTACGCAGGCTATCCGTTTGCCAGCGTACGGAGTTTCCCAAAAGAACAATGATATCGGGCAGGCGTATTTTTTTTCTCCTCTCCCTCTCCCCTCTTTCCTTCTTTCGGCCTCTCACCTACCCTAAGGGTTACTATTTCTACTCTCCCCAATCTTCCACTGTCATAAAATCAAAGATGGCGGCTACAACGACATTACGACCACGAACAAGATTTCGCCCACCCAAAATACGCTTGCTCTGCAGGCTATTTTTTCACGAGTATTGTGAAGAATCTGTATGCAAATTTCTCACTCACTCGTAACCGGAAGTTCGATCTAATTAGCCAATCATGATCAGGATGGATAGTATTTCAAGCGAATGACAACACAGCTTTGAAAGCTGTGACACACAGCTCCTCACGACAAGACTTCTAATCTCATGGTTTTTAGGGAAATATCATTCTGAAATGAAATGTTTCCTCGGTTGAATAAAAACGCAAATGTTTACTGTTGCTGAATAGTAATTGATTCTCTTAAGGTTAACGCAGAGAACTGCAACCTGTACGACGCCGTCAGCAAGAGACTTCGCGACGGTTTAGTGAGACACTTAATTTCGTTGTCGGCTATGGCTATGTTCTTCAAATGCGACGAAATTAGTTTATAAAGTACGGCTTTTACCGTCAAAATCATGCTTGTTTCCCTCAAATATATCTTTCGATTCTTCATAAATAAGGCTTCGAACAGCATCGAACAGCGTCGAACAGCGTCCACCGGCAGAATTCCTAGGGCAAAAGTGTTAAAGATAACTAATTTAACAAGTATACTTATTATTAGATGTCGTGGCGCAATAGATAACGCGTTAACCTTCCCCCTCTTTTTTTTTTTGGCTCACATCTCTTCGCGCTGTCCCCACGATCTGAATGCCTTGAACAGGCTAACAGGTCGAAGGTCGAAATATACTGGTAGACTAATTGCAAGTTCATTAGTTAGCTTTCATTTCTACAATAATTAATCCACGAGTTATCCATAGGCACCCTCTGAAAGAAGACTCATAAATGAACGATTATTCTTTGGTAGTTACTGCGTAGCTAAACACCTCAGGGTGCTGTAGAAATTCTACAAGATAAGCCAATCAGATAGCTTGGTTAATTAAAAATATATCTCGAATCATCTGTGGTTGACAATTAATTCGCGAAGTCTGCAGCGCACCCGGTTATGGCCGCGAAAAAAAATTACAAAGGTCCAAGCACAAATGTGCAGCGATATCTGGATAGTTGTGTGGCCGGGATATAGATATATTTGAGATGATAGCAACAAATCTTGTTGCAGGAGCCAGGCTTGCAGCCAAAAATGAAAGCCAAGCTCTGGACGAGAAGATTGCCAGAACCTACGAGCTCCGGCTTATCACATTGGAAGAGTTTGCAAAGAAGGACGGGGATGATACGGTGCTTTTCGGCTCTAACAATAGGCCATTCCCAGCAGCGACATTGCAAACGTTCATGCGTAAGTGCTCAGTACTTCAGCAAAGTTTTTGAGACAGTTTTAGCGTTCTGCCTACTTAGCGTCGGTTGCGGCTTTCTCGTCGTCATAGAACCCTCGTCCAGTTGTAGTGCGTCTATTTACTGTGTTTCACTGCTTTATTCTGTAGCTTATCGTAATGAACAACGTGTTTTTTTCACTGCTGGGTCGTGCGGATAACGGTCAAATAATCAGTATGTTCTTTTATTTCTTTGCCAAAAGGTTGTCCGGTTGATGAAGAAAAGTTGGAAAAAAATGTGCCTCTGAATAACTTAACCACACAATCATGTGAGTAGGAGTATTTGGGTCGGCATTTGTGCTGAATACAGATCTTCCAACAATGCTGAATGGAGTCCCCCTTTCATAAATTGTCATACAGAGCCATTATTCTTTTTAATCCTTATTCTTTTAATAACGTAAGGCGCTGGCCGGGTTAGTGCGCAATAAGTATTTGAGATCTGAGCCAAGCAGCAATAGAGCAAACCGTGCTGAATAAACATCGAGAGGCGGTTTGTTAAACATCGCACTAAAATGTGTTGATCTTGCTATTGCGGCACATTGCGTTATTGCAAAGTACGGTATTTTAAAACGCAAAGGCATGCTTTTGAAACCACGGTTTGCAATAACGCAAAACATGGCGAATGGATACTAAGACATAGTTTGAAATCATCACAAAATGCGGTTAACCTGAAAAAAACACAGATTGCGTTATTGCAAAATGTGGAATTAAAAGTATAGCCCTTAGTCCATGCTACCACAGTTCGCAGTATTACCGTGCGGGTCATTTTTTTTGGCGAGGGAGCGAAATAGGAAATGGCGCGAAGGCCGGGTTACCTGTGACATATAGAAATGACATGGGCTTCAGTTCAAAATTCGAGTCGAGGTCAAAGAAGTCGGTCAAAGAGGCATTCGGGATTGTAAGCCTCTGGTTCGGTTTGTGGAGAAAAATTGAAGGTTCGGGAAATCGGGATTCTAGTGTATTTGCACGAAAGTGAAATGAATTCATCTTTCGTTAGTGCTTTGTAAGTGTATTCTTAGCTTATGAGCTTATCTTTTGTGAGTTTGTACCAGTTTTGTCCACAGTGTACAGTGTCGCATCTGTGCATTGTCAGTTTATTTTTCTGTCGCACCTTCGGTGTTGAATCGAGGCTTGTTTTTAAGCCTTACCAGCCCCTTTACACTGACTGTAAGAAATACCCCCCACCCCACCAACCCTCGCCCCACCCTCCTAGAGTAGATTGGAATGTTCAACTTCCGGGAGAAACCCCCGTCAAACGAAAGTATTCAGAAACGTCACGCATTCAATCGGTTGTTTGTCTTCGGAGGAATCATCGCAGACATTTACATCACCCTTTCCGTTGAAAGTTTACAGCAGTTCTGTACAGTACCGCAAATGATCCCCAACCGCAATTGATCCCGAGACCGCAAATGATCCCCAAAATGGACCGCAAATGATCCTCGACCGTAAGTGATCCCCAAAGTCGACCGCAAATGATCCCGAAAGAAAAATAGGAATGGCTTAGACTCGAGTTAGCGGATCGTCGTGACGATTTTATTATTAATACAAAAAGTAAGATTAAACCCTAAATTTCAGTTCTTAAATAAATACGTATATACATGAATAAAAACTAAATGAAAAAAAATCATTCAAGTGTAAAACGAAATCGGTAGGCAACACACGACTTTTAGCTCATGCCAAAATGCTGCTTGTTCTAATGCATTTTTTTCTCTGGCGGGTAGATTACACCTGAAGGAAAACGTTTTGACTGAGCAAATGTGATTTTTGCCGCTTATTTCATACTGAGAGGTCATGACACGCATTTTCTGCGGTTATTGTTGTTTGTGGTCGGCATGATTTGCTGGATTTGTCCTTTAATGCAAGAGCATTTCTTTCACCTCTTTTGAAATGCAATGCTTCTCGTTCCGGCTAAATAAGGGTTTTAGGTTGTTTAATTTTCTTTTAAGTGCCTCATGGATCCGAACAATTATAAGCGACTTTCTTTTAGTCCGTGAATGTGACGGTTCCTACGATGTTTTGTCACTCGATAACTACCGCTTGCCTCGCTTTTGCGTTTCTCATTACCAGGTTTAGATTCCTGGTAACTGTCTACAGCAAAGGCAAAAAAATGGATATACATATAAGCGTCAATATAACTATTCGCAACATGTTCATGAGCTGTAGGCAAGTTGCTCTTTCAAAATTAACCGAAAACTGTGGACATCGATAAGTTCGGTGGCATTTTGACGTGTGTTTATTTCAAATCACGTCTTGTTTTTTAACGGGCACTGCCAGGCCTGGGGCACTCATAAGTTACGAACCAATGTCTTGCTGTTTATCACGTAAAATTAACACTTCAGAGAAAAATCAAAACTAAATATTCTGAAAATTAATTCGACGCTTCTAAAAAGATATGTAGAGGGTGCCCGGCTTTGTATTCCTCAGTAGACAAGTTGAGCTTGGGCGTTAAAATAATAGAGTTTTTTCTGCGTAACGTCCTGCCTGTCTTAAATTTTCAGCGACGAAACAGTTCTTGAAAGAAAATTGAAGCAATTGACAAAGGAAGAAGTATACGGTTGATACCATATCCTCTTCAGATTTATTCTACTTTTTTTTTCGCCTTGTATAAATTGACCTGAGATGTAGCGTCCTCCTTCCCTTTTTCTTTAGAAGGTGCGAGAAAAAGGTTCCTTTTTTTTATAATCAGTCCTTTTTTGTAATCAGTCCCATAAAATCCATTCCATTCCTCAAGTTTTCACGGGATCATTTGCGGTCAACTTTGGGGATCACTTGCGGTCGACGATCATTTGCGGTCCATTTTGGGGATCATTTGCGGTCTCGGGATCATTTGCGGTTGGGGATCACTTGCGGTACTGTACAGTAGATCTTCGTTTTCTGCCAGGTACGTGTGCAGTTTTAAATGTTTCTCTGTTATTGAATTTATACTGGAGGAAAATCTGACTGACTTCATTCTTTGTATATGTTGTAGTTAATTTTTCATCTTTAATTTGTGTTTTTCTTTTGTTTTTGGGTATGGTAATGTGTGCTAATGATGTTGAAACAAAGGAAAAATGAAAATTACCTGAGATAAAAAATTAACTACAACATATATCTCATTACGAAATGTTTTCCTCCTAATTAGTGGGGCGGATATAAGAAGAATTTTTGTCAAATTGTGCGCTTTTGGGTTAAAAGCATCACATTTGGTAAAAATGTTGCTTTTTCTACACTGATTAATCTCTGATATGGAGCCATCGTGGATTTTGGTGCTGACGCGAGTCATGGTGATTTTTTTTAAGGTATCAGCACCGGCAAATTTTCAACATTTTATTTTGGCCTCAAAATCTTTCAACAGTAAGTTCAGATGTTTTTTTTGGAAAAAACTTTAATTTATTTATAAGTGACGTTTTCTTTTTTTTTCTTTTTATTAAACATCATTTAACATAACATCACAATAAATCTTACAATAACACGGCGGCAAATAAAAAGGAGGCGAAACAGTAAAATAAATAAATAAATAAACAAACAAGCAAAAAAAAGCGAAATACGAAGGTTCAACAGATTAACAACAACAAGCAGAACAAATAGAAAAATGTTTGCTAAATCACTATATATCCAACACTAATCAGAAATGCACAGCGTGGTCCACTTATTTCTGTATTTGTTAAGATTTCCGTTTGTTATTGCAATTTCTCTTTCGCACTGGATTTCATTTTCCAGGAGAACAATGAAAAGTTCCAGCTCTGGGGTCTCAAACTTGTTTCTAGCTAAATTGACCATGTTAAAGGCCACCTTTGGCGATTGGGCCTGTCAGTGTGTTTCTTTTGATTTTATCAGGCTTAAAGTTCCATATGAAAGGGAAAATGACCTTATTAACTTCTTCAGCAAAATCGGTCGGAGTATCAAGTACACAGCAATTATTAAGTTTAGACAGTGCTAATGTTTTGACAATAGCAATTCGCCCCAGGATTGATAAGCGCCGACCTGACCAAAGATTTAACACCTTTTTCGTTTTAACAAGCCGTTCATCAAGTTGATTTTCTCGCCAACGTGCGTTTCATAAGCGAAAACTACACGGAGGGAGGAGACGTATTGTTTCGGCCAAGAGATTCCAAAAGGCTCGTCTTTATCTAATCTGTTTTTCCACAATCCCAGCCACAGCCCTTCAGTTTTCGACTTATTTATTCTCAGACCGGAGAGCGTACTGAATCGATCAAGCAAAGCGAAAAGGGCTACTGCAGAGGAGTCGTCGTGAATAAAAGTAGTGGTATCATCGGCATATAAGCTGACTTTAGATTCTTTGTTTCCGTTCTTAAGACCTTTGATCGATTTGCTTGTTCTGATCTGAATAGCAAGAAGCTCTACGGCAAGAGTAAAAAGCATCCCGGAAAGCGGGCACCCTTGACTCACTCCCCTTTTTACCGGGATGAATTCCGAAGCGTGTCCATTGCTTACAATGCAGCTAGAGATATTATGATAAAATGTGTGGACCCAGTTACGAAAACTTGGGCCAAAGTTCATTTCATCTAACACCAGGAAGAGGTAGTCCCATTCTAACGAGTCAAACGCTTTTTCAAAATCCAGAAAGAAAATCATTCCTTGGTCATTTTCATGTTGTGCGATAATATCAGAAATAAGACGAATGTTTTCGCCAATGAATCTGCCCTTAATGTATCCTGTTTGATTACTTCCTATAAGGAGCGGAAGAACTTTCTCCAGTCGTTTAGCAATGCATTTAGTAGCAATTTTGTAATCTGAATTTTAAAAGCGAAATGGGACGCCAATTTATAAGAGACAATAGGTCCTTATCCTTTTTTGGATTAGCGAAATAATTCCTTGTCTCTGAGAGATGGACAGTTCTCCTTGTACAGCCCCGTGATTAATCAAAGGGCAAGAACTCTCCTTCCAAAAACAGAGATAGAATTCCGCTGTTAGACCATCTGTTCCGGGGGTCTTGTTACGTTGAAAAGCTTTAATGGTAGATAAGCATTCTGCTTCAGTAATCGAACCTTCACAAAGGCTTTGTGAGACATCGTCTAGTCTTGCAAAGGTCCAGAATTAAGAAAGTCTGATAGCTGGTCAAGGGAGGTTTGGCCTTGGGAAGTATATAATTGTTGCTAGTAATTCTTCATTTCATTCAAGATAGTTTTCGAGTCTTGTATTGTAGACCCTGCCGAGGATTTCAATTTTTTATGTGTCTTTTGTTGTAACTTCTTTTCGAAAGGTTGAGAAAATATTTATTACATTTTTCTCCTGATTCATACCATCGAGCACGGCTTATGACAATACAACCTCTGATTTTCTCCTCGGCCAATTGATCTAATTTAATTTTTTTTGGCCTCGTTCGCTAAAGGATTTCCTTCTGGAGCAGCATCAATACGAGCATTTAGATCTTGGAGTTTTCGGAGAAGTTCGAATTCAATATCTCTTTTTTATTTTTCCTTAGCTTTTCCTTTAGCAAATCGAATGGAGAAGATCCTTATTTCCATTTTTAACATTTCCCAAAAAGTAACTTCCCTGTACTTTTCTTTAGCATTTAGGATTAAAAACTTCAATTTTGTAACAAATTCTTCGTTCTCAAAAAGAGAATTATTAAACTTCCAAAACCCTGGTCCTCTAGGTTCGCCTTGATCTCCTGGTGTCGACGAGATGGTGACAGGCGAGTGATCTGAGTCATAATAAGCGCTGATCATGATAGCGGAGCTCCACGCGCGCGCTTCGCGCGCACGTGGGCGGAGCCCCATTGCTAAGTAAATCTACCCATCCCAGAAAATTTGGTAATCACGTGACCGTACAGCGACCGACCGCCCGCCGTCCGTCCGCACCACAGGAAAACCAATGTTTACTCTCACACTTTTAGCTAGTTTGGGAGCCCAAGAGAAAACTAATTGCACAGGCTGCACATCAATGTTGTGATCAATTGACAGCTATCAAAACAGGGCATCCGCTGACCAGTATCACCTGACCGTACCGCGGGTTCAAGTGTCGATCCATCGTGGTCGAGTATTTTTTAAAGTTATCCGCTGACAAATTACCAGTTTCAAATGATCGCAGGCTCAAGTTTATTTTTTCCAAGGATTCATATCAAATATGTTGTGTTTATGTCACTATGGCCCCGCACTATTAGGATTTTGATTTCAAACTGACCTCGGAAGCGGAAATTCATCCAGTTTTTTTAAAAGTACAGGCGGGGAAGACCTTATCTTACCATGGTCACTATACTCTGATTGGTCAAAATTTGACAGGTGAGTTTATGCGGAAAAATTATTCAGCATCTTGAAAGTAGCTTACTTTGACAGCTGAAGCTGACAGAGTTTTGTGTCAACTTGTGATGTTTTTAACTGTCCTTTTCCTCTGGAGGTACAAAATGAAATACAGCTGCTATCAAGAGTCTTCTGTTATTCATGGCTGGTTTGTTTACTGTCCTTTACTGGGTTTTGGTTGAGACATGCGTCGCTTGTCAAAATTCGGTAATTCGATTTCGGAGGGCATCGTTTTCGTTTTTCACCTTGCTTTTATGCGTAAGAGGGTTTAAAAGTCTCACGCAACTGTGGCCCCCCTTGCTAGCTTCCAGGAACTGAATCTCGAATGGTAAGCCTAAGTAATTATTGTATTTGATGTTTGTTTCATGAAGTCTTGCACAGTTCACGCTGACAGTTTATGCGGCAAGTTTATGCACGTTTGCAGGATTTGAGTCAATGATCTGACCTAGTATCAGGTTTGATAATATTTAGATTTAGCCAAGCCTAAAAGCGGAGCTCCCGATTTCATTACAATAATAATAACGATAATAATGATGTTAATGAAGATCGTTTTATTCTCACTGGTACACAATACGATATAACCTCGTTGTAAATATTGATACCCCCACGGTCGGTATCGGGATGTAGCCGAATCCTCCTCCCGACAAAGGAGGAGTCAAAGAAAACTACGAAAAAAGTACAACGTCGTTAGATAAGGTTTAAAGAGCAGGAAAGAAAAAGGTCTTAAAAGTTGAAACTAAAACTAAAACTCTATAACTTTGAAACAGCACAAGAAAAGATTAACTTATCCATGGTGAATTCACACAACAAAGTTATATATGATATAATAAATTCATTAATTTCATATACTGGAAATGCAGAATAAAGAAATAAATTCAGGGAAGATCACCACAGTTATCAATGCAACTTTGGCACTGTACCTAACGTACCTAACCATTCATATAGTCATTCTCCAATTTCCACAGCAGCTGGTCAATTAGCCTGGCAATTCCTCAGAGATTGTGGTGGGAAACAGTTAGATGTCATGTGACCTCGAAGTAACTAATG
>BOPM01000793.1:114550-156793 GCA_022179025.1 Porites australiensis
AAGACTGAGGCGCGCTCCGATCCATTATTACTCAAGGTAAGTTCTATAAGAATAGTTTTTAGATGAATCGGCGATCAGGGGGCTTCGTATTAACGAGTGAAACGTTTATATTTTCAAAATAATTTATAATTTTTCATCCGTTTGGAAGTCTTTTTTTAAATTAGCCTTTATGGAAATTAAGAGATAACGTAAGCTGTAACTCAAAGCCAACATGACTTCTTTGTTTCCCTCAAACATTATCCCGTTTTAGAGTAAATTGTGCGATATTCCGTGGTGGTCCTGGTGTTCAGCGCCCGCTCAAGAATTTAAGCCGTAGTTAAGTTTCGCGTCTAAATGGTAATTAGCCATGGATAACAACTACAGGTAACTCATTTTCAAACACTTCAACTCCCTCCCAGATGCTTTACTTTAGAATTAACCTTGTATTTGTTGTTTTCCCAATAGATGTCGTAGGGAGGTTTATCTTTTCAAAAAGCGCGTGCATTTGCACGTAGATAAGATGATTATAACGGGAAAGTTCTCTAGTATTAGGCTTAGTATCCTAGCCTTTGAGTGAACGTGAGGTTGGGGTTGACCTTGTTATTACACAAACGAGTCCTTCCTTTTCCTATGGAAATTATGCTTTAAAAATACTAGTTAGCATAAGACAAAGCAGGAAGGGTTGTATCAAAGCCAGGTCAGCCTCGTTGGGAAAAAAAACTAAAAAGGCCTATTGACAAGCTTGCAAAAAAGTTTAACTTTCTTGCATATTATTACATGGGTGATTCACTTTGTTTTACCTGTGTGGTTTCATGATTGAAAAACGTCCTCAGTACAGAATTTCCATTTGGGCCACGGATTCTCACTGTTAAAGTGTTTTCATTTTCCAGAGGCTCTGGAGGTAGCCCCTCTCTTGCCTCACGTATTGCCTGTAAAGATGAGAGTTTGTTTTAAATTTACTGGTGTTAATTGATATTTCTCTTGTATCAGACATTGAAGCACGAGCTTCAGAGTAAGCATAACAAGTGAATAAACACTAGTGTAACTAAGAAGCTGGAAGTGACCTAGTGTCATGTTCATCCCAAAGGAAAAGCATCTTATTTTTACTTGACATCCTAATATCTGAGAGCCTGGCATAGGTTAGGGGGCATCTCTAATTAACTACAATTTTCTCTAAATAGATGTGATTTTCTTTGTGCAAAAGATAACCAGAACCCGGTTTCTCAAAAGATGGTTAAGTTTAATCCAAGATTAAGGCATAACACAAAACGTTTCTCCAAGCAATGCAAGGCAAAGCAAAGCAAAACAGCTGAGTAATATTTTAACACTGCAACCAACTAAGGATCTTTTAAATCAATCGTTTTTGGTTTTAGGATTCTTCCTTTCCAAGACTTTTTTTTTTTACCTCAGCATTTCGGCGTTCTGCTTCTGCTCTATTTCTTTCTTCTTCTCTGAGCCCCTCGGCCTAAATACAGTGAGAGACAATACATTACTAGACTATTGGCTGCAATTTACTATATCGAGTAAGCTCATGTTAACATGAAAAAGTAAGATTTTAATTTGACCAGGGGTTTTCCGATAATGACAAGAAAAATCTGGCTGCTTTCTTAGCTGCTTTTTTAATTATGGCTCTTTAAGGTCAAGATTATTGTAATTAAGAAACTTTATTTAATTATTACAACTAAAAGGACCTGCTTGTCAAAATAGATGTAAATGGTTATTAAATTGTTATTCTTGCTGTTCTGTACTTTAATGATTTTGATTTTAAGGAAACTAAGTACTTAATTATCAAAGTAACGCTGTCATAAATTACCTCTCTTTGTTGCCTCTCCTCGTCCCTCTGTCTCTCCTCTGCTCTCTGTCTCTCCTTATAAAAATGGATAAATCAAAAAATATATAAACTTCATCCCTGATATCCTCTTTAATTGAAGTAAACATAATGTTTTTGTTTGCATCGTTGTTGTGTTGTTGTTTTAATATTATTTTAGTGTTGAAAGCCTTTGTACTACTAGCTTAAGCTACTAACCCTTTCCTGGTCTTGTGCAAGACTTTCTTGATATTCTCTGTCTTGCTGTTCTCTTAATTCTCTATTTGTCCTAAGAAAACAATTTTATGCATATTTTAAGTTTATTTGTATTCTTAAACAAACCAACACAGGTATTCAATATTATTTAGAGAGCTTCCTTTCAAGTTGTGGGTCCTTTTGAGACTTGTATTCCTTGGAAACAAATTTCAAACTTTCTCTGGCTGGAAAGACAAAAGGCTAGAATTCTGTAACAGGCTGCTTTTTAAGCCCCCCCACAACACCCCCTCCCCTCCCCAATACAGTTAAGATCCATCTACTTACATGTATAGACAATAAGTTTTTTTTTCTCTCAGTAGTCCACAATGCTAACTCGAAATGGCAGAAATGTGTGGTGAAGTGTGGTTTCCAAAGGGCAGTAAAGAAAAATCTCTGATATAAATTAGAATGTAATTTTTTTTTCTTGTGTTGGGCACATTATTTTGTTACAAATTGAAGCATCTGTATTGTTTTACATTAAATATACATGTAGATGTGCAGGTTGCAGTTTAAGGTTGAACTGAATAGAGTATTTACCATAACATAATTCTTATAAGGTTTGATTCCTCATGGTCTTATGTGAATTACATTTTGAATTTAATAGTAGAATGTGTACCTTGCTTGCAGCTGAGTGTTTTGCACAGTCACAGCATTACAAATAAAGTTAACTACTTCTTGTGCAGATACTGAAAGAATAAATAAGCCAAAGAAATTAAAACTATCAAGACAAGATTTTGAATAGCAATTAACACATTTTGTAATAATTATTGTAACTTACTGAAAAAAATAAATTAAGGATCAAGGCTTGTTTAAGATTTTCTTTTAACCGAACGTTTGAAAGTTGGAAATAGAAGGTTAGACTTCCATAAACCATGCATATCATAATATAAACGGGAGTAATTTCTTTTATTGCACTGAGCATCTATTCTTGCACACATTGTCAGAGTCCTGTTACAGTGTGCTTGCATGGCATCTTGCAGAAAATTTTTACAAACTTAAAGCTCCGTAACTTTAATGCTTACAATTTGCTGTAGCTTGTTTTGTTGCTGGGTGTCACGTTAGAGACATAAATGATGTAGAAAAAGTAGGCTGGTTAACAATGAAGGAAAGAGACATTTTTGAAGGTTAACTGCATTCTAACACTGCAAAATGATTAATTGCTCTACTAGAGAATTGCAGCTTTCAGGATAGTGCTGCACAGCAGTCGAATAGTCTTCCTTTTCTTATGAGAAATAGCACCAATGAAAATTACTTCTGTCGTGAGACCTACTCTCTTCTTCCTCATATATCTTCCTCATATATGCTGACATTAAACCATTTAACCATGACTATGTTTTTTTCAAACGAGTGCACTTTGAAAATTAGTCACCGGCAATAATACCAATAATCAACAATGGTAACTCGTAACACGAAAAAATCAGTAAAAAACTGTTATAGAATAACAAAAAGTAATGATAATTGTAGAATTGACACTTACAATCAGTCAGGGTGCGAGGGGTCATTTGCCTTCCAAAAGCATCATGGGTGATGGCAACAAGTACTGGTGCTCTTTGATGGCCTTGAAGAAGTGCTCTTTGGACTGTTTATGTTAAAAAAAAAAGAGTGGAGATGAGTTCTGATCCTTATTATAGGGGCACAATAATCAGTTTTGATGCTAATTGTACTGGGTATTATACAACACTAACTAAAATATTTAAAAACTAAGATATCGTATCATCTAACCACGTTTGTGGACTGCGATTGCTTATCGATTTTTTTATCTCGTAGCAACTAAAAATTGTTCTCTCGTCTTTCAACTTACTTTCAAGGCTTTCTGGGCAATTGCCTATTGCCCAGAAGAAGATGTTGTTACATATACGAACCACTTCAGGGTCAGTCAGGATATTCCTAAAAAGAAAGGCAATTTTCAGCTTTTGTGTTTTAATTCAATTGACTTTGATGAATAACTGTCGATCAACATTTCAGATCATGTCAATTTTGGTTTATGGGATTCATGGTATAATTCCATATTTTCTTATTTGAGCGATCTCTGAAAAATTCTGACAATAAGCATATCTACTGTACATAGATTGAGCAAATTCTGCAGTTGTGACTGCAAACCAGCTTGCTTTCCCTTCTGGTCCAAACACTCCCTCTACAAAACACCTGTCTACTACAAGTATTATTTTTCTCTTATGAAGAAATTCCATGTACATGTACATACCTACAGAAATCTTCCTGGTGGATATCCGGGGAAGAAAATTCTGCAAAATACAGCACTAAGGGCACCATCTGCTGTGCAGCTTGTTGAACAATCTATCCAAAAGTATCATACATGTACTATTTTGTAAGGCTGAGCTGAGATAATGGAAACTGACAAGGGACCACAGATTTAGTCCAGGAAAGATTTGTTATAAATTAAGAGTACCACTAAAGGGGCATCTAGCGTACACCCTAGGATATTGTCTGATCATAACATTGTAATTACGTTGCTGAGAATATTTGATAGCTCTATAATATTATTTAGTTGATGAAGGGGGTAACCCTCTACCATCAGGATTTATAACTTCCTGTAATTTTTTTTAGTACACCACAATAGACTTACCAAAGGATATGGTGCGGTATAAATGATGGGATGTTGCCATCCAAAAACCTCATTAATCCATGCCAAGAACATCTCTGGTTGCACAGAAGAGAAAGCTGCAATATGAAATGAATAAAAGATAGTCAGACTGGCCCCTAAGCTTATACTAAGTGATCAACATTAAGAAATAGCCAGGTGATTGCTTTAAAGAGGTTGTAGTGGTACAAAAATCAAAGTAGATTGCAAAAATACAATATATTCATGGTTATTTTACTTTTTTTGATACAGTGTTGCAAAGAGAAAAAAAAGTACATGAATATCATTCACATTATCTTTGTGCCTGCTCAAACAAAGAGACTGATTGATCACTCATCATCACTTTAGGGCTGAACATGGGCGGTGAATGGGTTGGACTCGTGAATACTGTGTGACAATTCTGTCCAACAATGGATTACATGAAAAGGTATTTCACCACTAATTTAATGTAGTTTTTCCTGTTTTTTTAACTACTCAAAGAAAGCGGACTTCTGTTGTTCATCAATGTGACAAGACCAAGTCTGGAATTCAGTCGACTGAACAGAAGCCTTATTAGAGAAGGTCATACTAATAGTAGTGGACTGCAGATTAATATACCACTTAAAAAAGCTATTGTTCTTACCAGCTAAGGTTTGGCTAGAAGGTTGTATTAACAATGGGCTTACATCCCCAACCTCAGGACCTTGTAGTAAAATAAAAAACAAAATGGTCATTTGTCATCAAAAAATAGCCAGAATCCTCATAATTCACTTTAATAATAGTAATAATAATAATAGTAATGTTGTTGCTAATTGCATATATCATGTAAGATTAAAACAGGCCATATTCTAGGTACAACTGTATCTCTCAAATGAACAATTACTGAACAACATAATTTTTAGCCAGCTACACCTGTAGTTAACTTACCAGTAACCATTACTGAGGTGGGCAGGGCCACCATGTCTTCTGACACTGAAGGGAAAAAGAAAATCAAACATTTTCTCTAAGTATATTGATTTGAGTGGATGGCATTACTTCCTTAACTCTATTGGTACAAACATACTTGAAAATCAAAATAGGCTTATCAAACTATAAAACTTTGCCGAGAGCTTGAATTTACCTTGAATAGCAATTTGAGAGTGGCTGTTATCTGAATGTAAGGAAATATAAATAATCATATGATTAGACTACTCATTCCAACAATCACATTTATTAAGTACGTGACTAGATTTCTGGGAAAGTCTCATTGGAAAGAAGAACAATAGATAAAGGTATAAAGAGGGGTTTCCAACTGGAAAGTCTTAAAATAATAACATAAATGCGTGATTTCACACACTGTGTCTTCACTAATATTAGATATTTTTGTGTGACGGTCCCTCGATATATCACCACTTGTATTACAGTTGTACGCAGAAAATTCACATAGTCTGAGAATAACATGCTTGTCTTGTTTGACCAGTATTTCGAATGGGTACTCCATAAAAACTTTAAATCTATCCTATCATCATATTGTGTAGTTCTAGAAAATACCCATATTCCCCCCGCAGAAGGGATTGAAAATTTCTGGGGGTTGGGGGAGGGGGGGTCTCTCAAAGGCCTAAAAATTTAATTGAATGCATTAAGCTTGGTGGGTAGGGGGGGGAAGGGAAAATCCCTTCCATGGAGGAGGTACAGTGTGTGAATAATTTTTGGTGCCACACATTTTATTGGTACAATGTAATGTTAAATTTTCTTGACTTTGTACTATTGTTGCATGCCATTTAATTCCTGGTTGTCTCACTCGATGAAATCTCATATTTTTTGGAATCAACATTTTGTAGCCATTGCATGGCAGGGTTTGTACAGGTCATGGAAAACCTGGAAAGTCATGGAATTTAAGAATTTTATTTTGCAGGCCTGGAAAGTCATGGAGCCTTGAAAGACGTGGAAAATTAAAGTTTTCTTTGTTAGTTTAGTTTCTGCATATGACAAAGCAAGGTCTATGTAAGATAGAGAAGAGTAATTAAACAGCGCAAACGACACGCATTCTGGTGGACTCCAGAGTTTGTGTCTGTTGAACTATTTATGGTCAAAAAATACCCCAAAATAAGGGAAATTTTGAAGAGTTTTGAAACTGACAATTAAACCTAAGGTCTTGAAGAACCTGAAAAGGTCATGGAAAAAGTCTTGGGAATTGAAGAGCTCAAAAGAGTATGAACCCTGCATGGAACAGTTATTAATTTTTATTACATACAGTTAGGTACATCTTTGTCTTTTTGTAGATATATGATATTGGTATGATGAAAAATTAATAAATAATAATAGAATCAAGCTTTAATTTTCCTTGTCCTAAGTACTCATTACTGAAGTTTGGGTTACTTAACCACTTTTTTTTTCTACAGTGTATGATGCATGGAATTGGCATCCACATAAACTGTCCCTTGAGTTTCAAGAGGAGGCATATTGATTTTACCATGCATGTATGCATGCATATTGATGTTACCATTCAGTTTGTTACAAAACAAAGTATCTGTACAGAAGCTGGAGTGTGGATTGAACGTTCAATACTCTTACCTTCACGGCTAGAGTGCGAATCCACAGATACCGTTGATGCAGGAGACCCTAGGTGGAACAGTCATGGTCGTAAGCAATGAGGAGGTTGAGGTGGGTTTAAAACAAGAAGAATAATATTGATTGATTATGAATACGTCCTACTGAGAAAAATCAAGCAAAAAGTTTGCAAGTTTGAACCAGCCAACTATTATTATATACATGGAAACTGTAAAGTACCCTATCCAACATTCCTGGATATAAAGTGTAAAAGATTATGTCAAGTCATACCTGGCAGTGATATTGGAGAAGGGTTGTCAACCTCCCAAGCAGGATGCAGTAGATCTGAACATTTAATGAAAGTGTCTTGTGAGATTATTACCAAAAAAACTGAATGTATTATTTGTCTCGTTTTAGTCACCATGGTGATTGGGAAAAAATGAGACAACTAAAACTGTAACTTTGCTGAACTGCCATGTTCTGTTGTTCTGTGCTTGCGGTCTTCTTTAAAGTAAGATGATGAAACATTTAAGAAATGTTGTTTAGGCTCAATTTCCTTTACATAATCAACTTTGTCATGTTAGCAGCTCTACAATCAACTAGATGTTTATTATAGTAGCAATAGTGACTTTTTCGTTCAGAAACATACCTTCCTCATCACTATCACGTGGTGTCGCCAGTCTTACAGAGGGTGCAGGTGCTGTGCTGCTAGTGCTGCCAGTGGTGGTGGGTGCGGTGATTGTTGTGGTGGGCATTGTAAGTGTACTGGCGATGGTGGCTGTGGTAAGTGTGATTGTAGGCATTGTAAGTGTACTGGTGGTGGTGGGTGTGGGAGGTGTTGTAGTGGTAGTAGTGATTGTGTTGGTGGTGGATGTTGGAAGTGTTGTAGTGGTAGTAGAGCTTGTGTTGGTGGATGGTGTAGTAACTGTTGTGGTGGGTGTTGTGACTGTACTGGTGGTGGATGTTGGAAGTGTTGTAGTGGTAGTAGTGCTTGTGTGGGTGGAAGGTGTTGTAAGTGTACTGGTGGTGGGTGTTGTAGGTAATGCAGTGGGTGTTGTGTCTTGGCCCGACAGGCTTTGAAGCAGATTCTGTAAGTTGACCTGCCGAAACAAAAATCCTGGGCTGGCTGATCCAGGTGAGGTCGCCTTTGGGAGAAAAGAAGAGGACACACAGTGAATTTGTTATTTCTAGCTTATGATAGCCTGTGTACAGACGTCCTCCCTCCATAGAAAAAATGGCGAGAAGAGACATCTGTGAATCGCCGTCGTTATTCGTATACCGGTATACATTTGCCTAAATTGACAGTTGAAAAGATGTTGACAGATCAACACAACTCTGGACCCTTGTGCAGCATGTACGCAGTTATCAGATGTTCTCAACCTTTATAGCTAAGCTAGGTTCTAACTAGAATATCTAGTTAAAATGTCCTTAATAAGGAGTAGAAGATTGATAGAGTTGGAAGATTCTAACACAGTCTTCGGTCTTTTTTTGTTAGCTAATAAAGTCGGTCCGTTACTGTGCATCGATTTCCTGTGGATTTTGGTTTGGCAGAATTTTGATCTCAGAAGCACTAGTGTTTACATTTCCAGTCGAGCATTTTATGATCCAGGATCGTTCACTTCTCTTCAGCAACAAATTACAAGAGCGTTACCTTTGCCTAATTTTAAGAGTCATGACCAACACATGTAGGCCAAAAATTGCCCTGGTGTCTGTACACAGGGTAGCTGAACATCTTCACGCAATGTCCAAGCTTAAATCCAGATATGAGATCTCTAATTAAGCGCTGAATTCTGTACATCCTTCTCTTGTTATTTTACAATAAAAAATCTCCTGATTTATGAGAGCTACTGAGGATGTCGAGGCACCAATACACATTGTGTATACAGACAAATTGGAACAATAAAAAGTGAATGGAAGGAAACTGAATATTTTTCCAAAATGAACTTACAGTGCTCGTTGAGACTGGAAGGGCATACTGTGGTCTTACGTATATCGGGCACTGTGACCGCCAGCAGGTCTTGACTTCACTTGCACATGGGTTTTGGTTTGTCACCTGCACCAGCTTCCTCTTGTTCGACTCGTCACACGTCAAAAACTCAAACTGTGAGCAATCTCTGTTGAAACAACACATAGAACAAATTTTCAGATAGTGACGGTTTTGTAACACTGTACACATACTTCTTTCCTCCAACACTAGATTTTTTAGACCATTAAATTTATATTTGTTTGTCCTATGTGACAGAAAAGCTTTCAATTTCTGATCTCACTTAAATTGAACACAGCAATGAGCATGAGCAGTGTTTCTTGGCATTTTGGGGAGACTCGTAGACATTGTACTGTAGTATGTTATTGATGGCAGCCCTCAAAAACACATTTAACAAATATCTTATTGCTTCTGAGAAAAAGTTATCCGATTCATTTTTTCTTCCAAAAGGAATGATCATGCCATTTCTCTTCTTATTGATCCAAATATCCTACCAATTTAGCTATCTCTACTAAAGGCCAATGTTCACCCAAGCATCTTTGCGTGCAATATACTCCAGAAAAAATGATCTTTTTAGCTTTGAAGCTGTCTTCAGTGTTTATCGAGTCATGCTTCAGCCAAGTGTGAAAAATGCGAACACTCTGCCCAATCAAAACACTGAATTTGACAAAAGAAGTGTTTCAAAACAAGAACACAAGCACGCAAAGCCACTAGGGTGAACATGGGCCTTACCCAATGCATGATAATCATTCTAATACAGCACCCTCAAAAACTTTTTATTTGTTCCAGCAGATGTCTTCTATTTATTCTTATAACAAATGATCATCCTCTACAAAAAACATGTACATCAAAAAAATTAATCTTGAAAAACTAAGACAAGCCGTCCCAAATCCTGGCACAAAATATCATTATGGAATGAGATAACAGGTAGAATGAGAGATGTCAAAATATGTGTATTAAACAAAAATTAATCGGTGTACTCTTTAAAAAATTAAAAGAAAAAGTTGATTACAGAATACCTTGATGCAAGAAATAAAATCGCGAAATCCTAAAACTTAACTCCTTTCACAACTTGCATTAATGAGATTTGTTTTTCTTGCTTTCGACTTTATAGCACATGTTCTTTCGTTTCTTTTCTCTTTGCTTTTACTTGTTATTATGTATTAGAATTAATTTGGCATGCCTCAACTAGCACTTTTGGCTACACGTAATTTTGTGCCCAAAAATTTTCCTCGTTTTGTCTTGACTTATTGGATTTTGGTCAGTATACTACAAACAGGTGTATGTTCTTTCACCAAATATATCAATAATTAGTATTTACCTAATCAGTGGCTGGCAATTTTGTGTGTTCTGATTGTCTCTTATAACTCAGAATATCTATGGCTATTCACTGTTTTGTAAGAAAAAATGGTGTCTCTCATTCCTTGCTTAGTGAAAGCCATTATTCATTGCAAGATACAAAAATACTTTAAAACTCTCCAGCTGAACCAACTTGGAATTTAGCGTATATACTGTTAACCCCTTAAACCCTCGTGATATTAAAATCGAGATTCTCATTTACTGTCCCCATACAATCTAATAGAAGTAGTGGGGAGAATTTGTTGAAATATCAATTAGACTCCTCTTCCCTGATCACGTACTCAATTCTCATGACCACTATGTCTTCTAAAGCATCGATATTATAAGGAGAAATTTAAGGATGATCTATCTTAGGGCTTAAAGGGTTAATCATGTGGTTTCTGTACAAGGTAGTGTATAAAAGGTATCAGTCAAAATACAACGGCAATTTTCTTATAACATGCACGTAGGTTATTTCATGGGCGATGAATTCTGAGAATTGTCACCTACTGTACTATAGCATCATTTAAGTCGATGCTGTTTTATTGGTGCTTGTAAATATGGAAAGATTTTACTTACGTTACTGTTCTCAGATGCCCTTGGGCTTGAAACGCATACAGAATGGTCGTTCTGACTTCTTGGGACGTCATCCCGGTCCTGAATGCGACGCGAGCCTCGCGCTGCGCGTCGCGGATCGTACCTCTGGCCCTTCCACGTGGTACGTCATCTTCTGTTGGGTCGCCTAGGAGAATCACCACCCTGGAAAACTGTGCTCCTACGCTTGTGTAAGGACGCGATCGGTTTCGGCCTCTTCCTCGTGACGCTCCTCCTCTTGCACTAAAGAGCGGCCCGATATTTCTTATCGATGGAGGAGTTTGTAAGGTAGATCCGGTAGCCGCCGTGGTAGTAACCGAGGGGGTTGACGGATTTCCTGAAGCTGTTGAAGGCGTCGAAGCCCTAAACAGCCGATCAACCTCCCTGCTGACGTTCGGTTGGTTTAAGAGATTCAACAGTGCACGTAATCCCTGTACTGCGTTCGGATCCATCTTCGACGCGAATGAGTCCTTGCGTTACAATCATGTGGGTTTTATACGTTTTCCTGGCTAGTAACAACAGTTCCCTTTGTTGTGTAATCAATAAGTGACAAGTTAACTATTCAGGGAATAATTGAAACGTTCCGCCTTTCATTTGCGGTAGTTTCCTCTATTGTTCCAAACATTTCTATCACCAAGAAAAACGATCGACCTACGTTTTCAAATGAAAAAACAACAACAAAAGAAAAACTTGTGAGATGCAAACTTGACTTGTGACAAATGTGTTCGAAAGACAGTATGTTTATCTTCGAAGGATCTTTCATAAAGCGCAAAGTATCAATTGACAGCAAGCGCTCACGCATTAAAGCGGCATAAACAAAGGCGCTAGCACGCATAGAGTTAACTACACTCTTTTAAGAATATACTTTGCAAGAATATCGCGACTGAAATGTGTGAAGTTTTAAGAATATTTTACAAATAAACCCAAGGCTGAGGTTTCGAAAAGGAAATAATTTACTGTGTGGAAATTTTTTTCTAGCCAACAAAACGTAAAAACCTGCCCGAAAATAGTTGACACCCAATTGCAGTCTTTATATCTAAAACGGAAATGTCATAAGATATAAAGTAAGAATAACGCAAGACTATTGTCAGCTTAAAATTGACAGAAAAACCAGAATATTCAGCCTGGGCCGGAAAAATAACATTCTTAAAAGGAGAAAAGATTGTGAAAACAATAACCTTGGTCCTCGTGCCTTTGCTTATACGCTTATACGCGTGGCCGAAAATCAAACTTCCAAAGTAAAAACATATGCACTCGTTAAGACCCGGTATATCTAATCGAACATTCGGTAACCCAACTCAACCGAACCCATTAACTTGTGTGAGAGAGATCTATGCAAAGTAAGTGGGGTTGTTCAGAAATGATTTCACAGTAAAGGTCGAACCCACTCGAGACGTAAACGTTATGTCGCATCAGATACTCTCTGATCGGACTTGTCAAAAAAATATTTGCTTCATTTTGTTCCACGACCGGATACGTTAGAAATTTAAAAAATCTTACCACGAGAGTAATTTTATCATTTCCTGTTAATTAAGAGGGTTGTTGCAAGGCCATTCTCTCTTGATCTCACATGGAGGTAATTAGCGAAAACTCACAAGTATTTCATTGACCTTCACAGCGGCACCGGCAGTGAAAGAAAAATATTCAGCCCCGGGATAGATAAATATTAAAAAAAGATTTTCAGTCGGTTAATTTTTTAGTGGGTTTTTGAGGACTTCGAGGGTTCGATTACATATACTGTTCCGGCATAAACGGCTACATGGCCGGTAACCGGTCAAGGTTTTCAAAACACTAAATTAATGGCTTAGCGTAAATCAAACACTAAACTTGATATCTATAAAGCATTTCAGGATCGCTTGACTTTTCTTAATCGGCATATGATAGTTTAGATTAGCTGGATTTTTCCGATTTACTGAGAATATAGGATTTTTCCGATTTGATTTTTCCGATTTACTGAGAATATAGGACTGCTGGTGCTTTGAAAAGCTGACCGGTTACCGGCCATATAGCCACAGCGCGAATAATTGGAACCTTCATACGTAAATAAATACAAGACATTTCGCAAACGTAGTAGTGTGTTCAGACTACTGCGTTAACGAAATCTTTTGCTGCCAGGTACAGCGAAATGCCATGATTTGGGCAAGGTTCCAGTGAGCGAATTCGCGCTTCCAACTGTGTACGCTGCACGTCTGTCAAGGGACAGGTAACTTCCCGGACTTGCACGTCATTGTTGGACCGGTTTTCGGGGGTCGGGCCATTCGGGTCCACTCCGAACTGATTTTCGTCGATGGATTCACCATCGATGACATCTCGTACGGCTGGATCGTCCGTTCCAAAACGCTGAAGCATTCCCCTGATGTACAGCTGTTGTGGAGTGGCATTTGCTTCAGAAGAAAGCTTGTGGTTGTTCCACGAACGTTTAAATGTTTCCAGGGCCTTGTTAATTAACGGGGTATAAACAAAATGTAAACAAAACAAGTCGACGTCATTGTCGGGAGTGAGTAAGCCAGTGTCCTCCATAAAATAAAATAACGTGTAATAAAGCGATCCGACACAGCGAAAATAGTCGCGCCACAATCGTTCAATCCTCTGGTTGTGGACTGAGCTCCCAGTAATATGGCTCCCTCTTCCCGTCCCTCGTCGAGTTATCATGGCACGCGCCACTTCCACATTCTCCATGCCGTGGTCTGAACGAACTCGCGACGGCCACCCAAATTCTTCAGTCGCAGCGTAAAATAGGTCTCGGACTGTAGCTGCCCGGTTGTTTGTTGCGCAACCTAGATAAACGCAAAGGCGGGAAAATCCGTCTATTCCTCCGTGCACAACAAACTTCCACCGTATTAGTTTATGGTTCCCGTCCACGTGCCAGAGTGAATTTGGCCCAGGAACCTTATAACGCCTCCTCTGTATTACGTGGCTTAGCCTTGCACGCACGTTTAGGCCATCCACGCGATGAAGTGCCGCTCTTACACGCTCTCTCTGGACATGGACTCCCCTATCCTCCATCTCCCCTTGAACGATACGAATGCCACTAAACGGTGATCGCCCCACTATTTCCCGTACCAGCGCATCGAGGTCGTCGTCTGCAATGGCCGTGAATCTTGGCTCACTACCGAGTCCAAGCGATGCTCGATGCCTGTTCAGGGTGCTTATAGATACTCCAAGTATATCCGCGATCTCTGTCCACTTAAAAGAAAACTCGCGCAAATACAAAATTTGCTCCCGAGAGATTATGAATCTCGGTCTCCCGACATTGCCCTGTTCCCTCTGGCATTGATACGTCTCAGATTCGAGCAACCTTTTCTTCTCGAAAAGCTGCAGTTGTAAAGCTTCCAAATTCCTCTTCATGTCTTCAAGTTGGCCTTTAAAGTTGGCAGCAACCCCTCCGATGTTACTTTCGCTGATCGCCGACAAAAGCCAGCACAACCGGTCAATTGCTTCTTCGAGACGTGCTATATTTGTTACCAGCTGTTCGAAATCCACACGAACCGGTAGAAGACGGTTAATTTCTTCAACCAAAGCTAGTAAACCAACTATAAAATTACGCACTATGTCACTCATAATGTATAGTATCGATCGAAGAAAATGAATGAAAGAGGTGAATGTGTCACAAGTCTTTACCTCCCACAAAGAAAGGAGATATGGAATGTCCCTTGTAATCGTCCGCATGGTCTAGAGTGTCATCTTTTGTAATAAGATCTGGAGACGAGGCGTAAGCTGTTACCCAACCCCCGGGACCCAACCCCACAGCTCTATTATTTTTACGTTTTTGTATTTTCAGTTTCCACATTTCTTAGTTTTGCTAGTTCTAGTTGTGTTCCCCTTTATTGTCCAGTTATCGGTACTGCATCCTTTTATACCTCCCACTGAATATTCGCAAATTAATTTTTTGGTTATAGCGCCCGTGGGGTGTGAGACACGCGCGAGGGGAGCGCGCACATTTCTTCTCGCGTGTCTCGCTTACAAAGTAATGATAATAATAATAAGAATACCCCGGTAAGTATAACAGTACGAGATTAAGGGGTACCAAAAGCCTTAAAGCTTTGGTTTGCTTAGACATCTTTAACCTTACAGAAAAATAAAAATAACTTTAAAAAAAAATGACAGAAAAGTAAGATAAAGAATTTAATTTCAACCTTCCGGAATTAATTTTTATTTTCCCTCAGATCATTTCTGTATAGTTCTACCCTAGATAACTCGAAAACTACGGAAAAAACAGTGTACTGGCGTCCGAAACATTGAACTTCGACGTGTTGTAGGTACATGTATAGTTTCATGTACTCAGTAGCGGAGGCCGATGTTGTTTTTCACAAATCTAACATGAAACAGCTTTACTACTCAAAACAGTAAAATACACGCTCTATTTAGACTACGTTTTCGTCACGTTTTGTTACTAGTTCTTTCAATTTTCATTTATCTGTTTAGTTACAATTGAAAAAGATTAGAATGTTCGCGGTACAGTGAAAACTGTGTTTTTTTCCCTTACTTCCGTCTGTTTTCTTTGTGCTCCCAACAAATCGAACTTTTGGTACTGAGAAACGCAGGGGATTTAAAGTTGGGTTTTTCTACTGGTAGTTTCAATCCTTGGGAGACCTAGGTTACCGCAATTTCAGATTCACTTATGTTTCCCTAGTTCAGTGTAACTGATTTGGAAGGTACGAAATAAGAAAGTAATTGGACTGTAAGATACTACCAAATTCCCTAAACGCCAAGAAAATACAGTGCTGACTCAAATGAACATGAATTTAAACGCTATTAGTTTATCATCGAGCTGATCAATGACCAGCAAGAGTTTTATTTCCTTTATTATGATCCGTCGGATCCTTTAATGACGACTTGAGACCGACGTGGCATTGATGACATTGGTTCTCCCGGGATTTTTTTGTCTTTGAAAAGCAAGAGAACAATTAATCGCGCGTTGGCCTCAGTCTTATTTTCGCCCATTCCTGATTTGGAAGAAGAATTCAGGGACAACCAACTACTGATTTCGATAAACCGTTGTACGGGGGACACCCAACGAACATTTCCTGTAAAATACATGTTCGGATAGCCGCAAATAGTGTTCAGAACTTCATATATAGCTTGATGACCAATCTATTCATGTACATTATTCGAAGCTTATCTAATAAATTCCCTACTATTTTCTAAAGTGTAATTGTTCTTAATTCCGTCCACGGGTTAAACTAATTTTCGTAGAAAAAGAAAACCTAACATTTTCAGACTCGGAAAATGCGATGGAGCGAGCATTAGAAAATGTCTTACTATCGTAACACTTTAAATTGCATCTTAACATTTCAGGAAAATGATACTGAAGCCCTTAGTTATACTTTCAAAATGACTCAAGTTGCCTTAGGATGACCGAACAGGTACAAATGTTATAGCGCCGCTTAGAGCGCATTTCTACCAGCGCTCCTCTTGGTAGCCTAGAAAGTGTGCATTTGGGAGGAAACCTTCCGTTGGTGTGTGCCCCATGGTAGCCTTACGATCAGAAAACAGGATTTTGCACGCTCGCGTACCAACTATGTCAATACTTATACAGCTAAATCAAAAAAGTTTGCTTTGGTAAGTTAAGCATTGGTAATTGGACATTGAGCATTTCGGCATATGGAACAGTGCAATGATTTACTTCGGGTAACTGAATCCGCAATATTATACATCTTACAGTAAAAAAGTACATAATAAGTAAGGGAAGTTTGTTCAGTTTTTTTTTTTTAATTGGGGGGGTTGGGGGTATTTTTCATCCTTTTTCTGGTAAACACGTGACCCTACCCCATTCCTGAGCTTCCACTGCATGTGTACTGGTTCACCACAATCGGCAACTACGACCCTTCTCTGACAGTGACAAGCTTCCTCATTCCTATTATCTATCACTATCAGCGTGAGCAACATCTATCGAAATTTTAACCCCGAGCTCAAATGAATAGAATGTTCAACTTCATTTGTACTTGATTGGAAGAAGCCAGGGAAAGTGGCTTTATGTAAGCACTTAACGACAACAGGTTCTTATCAGGCTAGGAGAAAGAGACTCCCCTTCGTGAAAAAACTTCATCTTCGTGTTCAAAAAGTTATGAAGAGGAAAGGATTGTAGGCTCTGAAACAACCGGTGATCGTCAACACGATCAAAAGAATTGAGCGATATAAGTCACAGCCCTGTGATTGCATACAGTGGTCACATCACTGAACGTCAAGTTATGGCCGAAAGAGAACACGGGTCGTCTGAGACATTTACGTGCCGTGCCAGAACAAGGTGATAAAAGAAAGACAGAAAGGGTGAATGAATATGATGAATGAACTGTAACAAAACTGCTGTTTGAAAGGAATCTTGAGAGATTACAAGTTCCCGTTCGATGAGAAGGACTGGTGCGAAGCTTTAAAATTCGAAAAAATGATTTCAATATGGTAACTGCATGAACACATGTACACAAACCACTATGAAAAAAAGGCTTCACTCTCCCTTAATACCGTTTATAAATTATGGTTCGACCATCACCAAAGGTCCATTTTTTTTTTGGCTGACCCTCCTCTCTGAAGCCCAGTCCTCTCTCCCAATTAAAAACGTACCTTCCCAAACTGGATACAGTAATCTAGATAAGGTTGGAGTTTGTAGCGCAAGAATAGGATATATTTGATTGCCCTCGACGGGAGCGCGACACCACAATGCGGTTGGATTTGTTGCCATAAAAAAAGAATCATAGTGAGACCGCGTCGATCTGCCTCTGCAAGGTGCACAGAATTAAAGTAAAACTCTTTGCGTTGTTTCTCTAGTTTCTACCCGACCCTCGCGACGTACCGGTACCATCACAAATTTTTAATTTTATTATATATTGCAACATAAGAAGATTCATTAGCTTTTATGTTTTATTTTTTTGCAGGACAGTGTCGACCTACTGGAATTTGTTTTGCTGGGGTTTGCGAGGAGCCTCCTTACGCGTCTAAATTCAATCCATAGAGAGGAAGGATGAAAAAAAAAAAATTGGTGAGGAGAAGGGAAGCCGAGATGCATGAGACATTCAAAGCATCAGTAACTGAAGCTCTTGATTCAGACTAATTTCCATGTATCGATTTATTGAAAGACAAGGACAACACATTTAGTTCTCTGCCGCCAGATGTTACAAGCCCCTTTGGGTATTTTACCCTTATACTGGCCTTTTTTCACATTCCATGTTGTGAAGACAATGAAAATCAATTTGATTTTAATAAAAAAAGGTTTTCCCGTTTATAGTAGGGTGACTCGTTTGCTCTAAAAGATTCACGAGTACAACACAGTGAAATGAAAATAGGTAATTTACGGGTAAAACGGGTGAATCCAGGATGGTACTGTTTTAGGGGCCCTGATTCAGCCTCACTGAAATGAGGCTGTGTTGGTAACAGTTTTTGGGACTATATTGATACATCGGATCCAAATTGGACCAGGCGAAAACATTAGTGCTACTTTTGATGTTCAAGTGGCCAAAACAGCTCCCTCAAATTTCGGCCCTCTTGCAAACTACCCCTCAAAAAGTAGCCGATTCAGCTCCAAGTCGGGCCATTTCAGTATTTCATGGGTCTCTTTTTCTTCCCTTAATTATCGGCAAATAGTGAAATCAAAACTTTCAAACATTTATTCAGTTCTACACAAGTTAGCCTAAAATTAATGAAGTATATCTGTAAACTGTGTATCATAATAAAGTGTATACCAACATATGTAGACGAACGTAAACCTTCCAACCTCATAAAGGAAGGAAATTGGGCCAGAGAGGCACCTGAGTGCAATCCGACTAAATCCTTGTTTTCGGCTGGTTTTCACTCGTGACAAAGTCGGGGTCACAATCAGAGTCGTAAAAGCACTTTAATATCACCTAGTGAAAATAAAAAATCATAGTCATCAATTGGAGTCATCAGAATTTTATATTCTTCACAGTTCTGCTTATGATGTAGAAAACCAGATTAGGAGGAGTGGAAGGATAAACCAGTCACAATGCTTGTTCCCTTGCTTTGTGATGGGTTTAGTTCTTTAGCTTCTGAGTGGAACTCCTAAAAATTATAGTTTTCACTAGATCGAAACTGAAGGAGTCGTACTTGGAGTAATTATACCCAATCTCAAGGCTCTACGCTCTTGATTATAGTTCCTACTCAGTCTGTATCCATCGCTAGTAAACCAGCCAATGTCGGTTCCTACGTACAAAATCGCCTCCCTTGTCTTTAAGGGATGAAAGGGAATACTCGATGGTTCCTTAATCGGTTGTTTTTTCTTGGAACTGTCTTGTAAATTTTGCAATGCGATATTCTTGTCCAAAAAAGGCATGATGTCGTTTTTTCCGTTATTCGACCTCTAAAGTTTCGATTCCTCTTTTTTGTCCATGATTCCTTTTGCAGCCTCAAGCATCAGGGGCACCCAACGGCAATTTTCGGCAAAATATCTGTTCGGAAGACGATTTGAGATCTAGAAGTTTCGGAGCATTTGTTGTAAAAATTTCTCGCTTGCCTGCCTCCCCTAGGATTTTCGAACATCTACAAGATGGTATAATTACCCATTTTTAACGGATTTTGACCCTAAAAAAGGCCACCCAGAATTTTCGGGAGCCTTTTTGAAAGTTTCTAGAAGATAAGTTTTATCCCTATAATTTTCGGATCACTAGACTTTAAGCTAGGAAATCCGAACAGATGAAAAGTTTTTAGGGGATAAAAATATGCCTATATCTACCGTTTGAATGCTAAAATACGCTCAACAATGCTTTGTTAAGTGGTTTTGAACCATATCCTCGTTGGGTGCCCGTGAAGCATCTCCATCACCTAGTCTTCAAAAAAAAAACTGAACACCATACCCGTTCAATACCCGTGCTTCCCTGCTAGCAGAGGTCTCGTCGTGAGAGACCTCTGCTAGCAGGGAATACCCCTGCAATCTTAGCAGTGGAATGATTGAAAGACATTTCAAAGAGATGTCCAATTCAAAACTGGGATGGGATAAAGCTTCGAAACGCAAACAAAGCAGTTCTCCTGGTATAAATCCGTTCGTTTACTTTGTACCCTTATCGCAAAAAAGGATCGTGTGTCGTCGAAAAGATGATTATATGGCTCTTAGGAAGTGATGAACTAAAAAACCGTTCTTGTAGTCGTACGTAAAAGAGAAAAAAACAAATATGTTTGATAACAGGGGTTCCTGCGCCCTGTCCACACGTATCCGGACAGTTTCCTTTGGCTTGCCTCAAATACTCTCACTGCTTATCCTTGGCAGGATCTACGGCCTTCAACTTTGCTATTTTTCTTTTATCGTTTTAATTTTTTGATCAGCTTTTTTTTTCTTTGGCTTGTCATCCCTTTACTCTCACTGCTGATGATTTAAGGCTATTTGTTACTAAAGTTTGCTGTCGTTTTGTTGTTGTTTTGAAACAAACCAAGGGCCTAGCCAGGATTTTATTATCGGCTGTTGCAAGGGGAAAGAATCACCTCCAGCAACGCCATTTCCCCTGCTTACATTTGTAACGTTTTAGCTAAGGGACGGACCATCAGAAATAACCGGGGTTGGGGGGGGGGGGGGCATTTTCGGTGCACGAAAATTTTTCTTTAAGCCCACTTGTCTGCAGGAGTCTTTTTTTCCTGAGGCAAAAGCTCAATAGCTTTGCACGAATTATTTTTTCCTCACATTTCTTCTTTTGTAACTCATCTACTATGTAAGAGAATCACGTATTATAGTTTACCACTTGGATCCTTTTTGCCGTGTGTCTGATTAATAATCAATCACAGGTGATTAACGTTAATTCGCACTTGGTACCTCAATTGCATCCCCCCATTCTGCAGAAGTCAAAAACAGTATTTCCCCGGTACCTTGAAACATGGCATTATTATAAGACAAAAGAATGCCTGCCATTCTGGAATATGATGTACAAATTTAGTTATTTTGTCTGTCGTTTTTATTTCGGAAACAATAAAATAATGTACTGTTATTTATTGGTAGAAAGTTCCCAGTTCACAATTTAGCCAGAATATCAATAGTTAATGAAAAGCACGTAGCACTTCAATAGGCGAGTTTCGTATTCCCCTCATTCCCGGGCGGCGTATGACGAGGGCTTGTTTCTCCGCGAAAGCGAGGCTAATGCGGGCCACTTCTCACCAAGAAGACAAACTACCTCAAACTAACATGAGAAAACTGCGGCTGAATTGAGGAAAAAAGGAGAATTTGAAACGTTGGAAGGTTCCAGAGGCTCAAAACTTATTTACAGGCTTGAAAAAAATCATTGTGTTAAACAGCAAAACGAAAATCATGTAATCGTCATCACAAAGAGAACAATAACAGACTAACCAGAATCGAAATTGACAGAAATAGTTATATAGCTAAGAAAATGTTTTATTTCTTATATTGCTTAATGTTATATAAAAAATATTTTGAAATACATTTTATATCTGAAGAGAGAGATTTTATAGTATAATTATCTGTGATAGCAATATCAGTGGTTAAACTAACAATGAAGACTGTGTGGAAAGCAAGCTTTGTTTTGTTGTATGAAGGAATTTCAAACAGTTATTTTCAAATAAAAGTACTGAAGCACAACTTAAGAATTTCAATTCTCTCTTTCTTTTCATTGTTTTATTTTATCTTTTTCCCCCTTACCACTTACTTTTAATAACCTCAAATTCTGTGTATGTCGCTTCCTCTGCACGAATTTTTATTTACGTATCACCGCTCGCAGGAAATTTTTGGGGGAATTATCACCCCACCTCTGGTTATTTCTAATGGACCGTCTCTAACATCGAACACCATTACTTATATCCCGCCTTTGTCATATAAATGAAGGGGGGGCCAAGTAATCACCCAGGCTAGGTTAGAATGTTGTTTTAGCAGATCTGGCGACAATCCATCACCAACTAGAGCGCAACGGGAGGTCAACTACATGCATGCTCTACGAGTTCACCTCTGATCTGGAGTAGACGAACCGCGTGCGATCCAGTCGATATTCTGCTCCTGCCTTTTAGCTCTTGTTTGGCAAGATAAAACTAGACAATAAGGATGTCAAGGATGATTCAAGTCGGTCACCATCCCGACTCCTTCGTCCAGCAGCCTGACCCAGCTTACTTGTGCCCTATTTGGTGAGTTAATAATCTGTTCCTAGCTCGAATGCCAAAATGAAAGCCGCGATTTTATTCTGATCGCATTTTTCTTATTTATCTGCGGCTCAGATGTAATATAAGAAAAGGAATCCACAAACGTTCGGAATACCTGTGCATATTGATGAGTTCAAATTGTGCAAAGTATCTTCCTGGCGAAGGCAGTCCATGATATTTGATCTTCGGTAGGCAATCGATATATTCAACAAAACTGACACTTTTGAAAATCCAAGGCTGTACTGTAACGGCGCCCGGTCGCCTGAGGCGACTAACATTTACCTCCGGGCGAGTGGAAAAAATGCCCTGTTAGATACTAGTGATATAGTTTACTAGAGGAGGCTGATGTTCTTTGTCACAAATCTAACGTGAAACGGCTTACTTCTCATACCAGTAATTAAATGCATGCTATATTTAGGCAATGCTTTCTTACGTTCCGATAGTTCTGATAGTCGCGGCGTAGCTAATCGAACGAAACCGAACCAAAAACCAATCGAACCCAATCGAACCCAATCGTTCGATTGGAGTTCGATTGGTTCGGCAATCGAACATAATCGAACTGGAACTTTTTTGTGAGTTCGATTAAGTTCGATTACCGAACCCAATCGAACTCAATCGACGCGATTGGTTCGATTTTGCTCGGTAAAAAAACAAAATGGTATACAACATTGATACGCATTAACTCTTAGTAGAATTGGAAGGAATTCACTCTTTAACTGAGTTTTAGCTAGAGGAGCAAGTGTGAGAGATATTAACACATTTCAATGAACTAAAATCTTTATTGTTTAGCTGATTCGAAATTGATTCATTCACAATATGAATATCGCTCGGGATAACACCAAACGGGGATATTTTTAAAAGATTTATACCGTCGTCGCTAAAGCTTCGCTTAGATAACTAGAAAACGACCACTGCAACTGAATCTGGACGCACGCAACAGTGTACAGTTTGAACAAAATAGTTACTATTAGCGCTAAAAGTGTCGTCATTACCTCAAAGTATATTTCTATTAAAACTGCAAGTGGTGTTTGCAGAAGCTGCTGCAAAACACAAGCAATGTACGCTAGACTTTCGAGTTTCGACTTTCGATGTCACAACAGTTCATTAAATGTTTCTGATTGTTGTGGTGTTCGATTATGTTCGATTGAGTTCGATTATGTTCGATTGTTGGACCGTTCGATTACCGAACGTTCGCTTGCATTCGATTTACAAACTTTTTTGGTGAGTTCGATTAAGTTCGATTACCGAACCCAGTGGAACCCAATCGAGCGATTGGGTTTGATTACCGAACGTTCGATTAGATACGCCGGGGATAGTATCTTTTGATTCCCACCATTATTTCTACATTTAAAGGTGATAACACTGATTAGTAGTTTAGTGTGCTGTAAATAAATTTTTTCCTGACTGCCGACTAGTTTCTGGAGCTCCCACTTATAATTACTGGAACCAACTTTTCAGTTTTCGATTACCCTTGAAGGTTCGAGTTACCGGGAGTCTACTGGGGTTACTTAATGGTCGTTGCACCAGATAGCAGCCTTTTTTTGTGTCGTGCCTTCAAGCAACGCTCATTCTACAGCAACTTTTTTGAGCAATAAAGTGTGAATTTATGGGCCCCAGCGGGGAGGGAACCTCCAAATTTGATCGAATGGAGGCAAATATCAAAACCCCCCAAAAATCCCTGCAACAAAAGTTAGCCCCCAAGAAATCCCATGCCGAATTGCCGAGCCTTAGAAGTCACAGAATACGATAAATAACGACAAACGGTAAACAATAGAAATTGAATGCTCGTAGGCACTCCAGATTGTTTTTACAGTAGTAAGATAAAAGACTAAAAGTTAAGAACAATTAAAACACTATTTCATCTTGTTGAAATTTATATTGTCGAACAAGGGTCTGTTTTTCTTAAGAAGCTTTTAAAAAATGTTTAGACCTGGTGCTCTTTTTAAATTGTCTGGAATGGAGTTCCAGAACAAAGCTCCCCTATATCTCAATGAATTCCTGCCCACCTCTCGGTTAAAGCGGGGAAGCTCAAACTTAATGCTATTGCGTAGATCATAACAGCAATTACTACTACTAAAAGCCCTAATTATGTTATCTGGTAGCTCAGATTTGTAAACTTGATAATTAAAATTCAGTAACTTTCTCTTGTACATGGAATTAATTGATTCCCATCCAGCTATTGTTATAGGTTGCTAACATCAAATAGCCTATAGATAATCTTGGCTGTCCTTGCGTGGATATGCTCCACTTCATGCAATAATGTAGGTGAGCAGGTATCCCAAACTAAATTGCAATAAGTGACGGTGGGAATAATACTTGTACAGTAAATAGACTGTAAGGTATCCTTTGTTAAATATTTGAGCCTTTTTAGCTGATTTACTTTCTGGCCAAAGGACCTACAAATTAATTCAATATGGCTAAGCCAAGACAACTGATTGTCAATAATAATTCCTAAACACTTAGTTTCAGTCACAAAATCTAAGACCTTGTTTCCTAACATAACAGGCTTTAGTGGTCCTCAGAAGGGTTTATGAGTCAAAATCATGGCTTCTGACTTCCCTGTATGTATGGTCAGCTTGTTTTTTCTGCACCACAGGTTGATACTTGCTAGGGCTTTGTTTAACTTATCAATAACTACTTCCACGTTGTCACCAACCACAGACAAGGTTGTATCGTCTGCATACATGGCCAGTTCACCTTCGGTAACTGCATCAGGGAGATTATTGACATAATAGGAGAAGAATCTTGGCCGAAGCAAGGAACCTTCTGGCACTCCGCAACAGACATTCCTTGTCTGTGAGGTACAACCGTTTACAATGGCAACCTGCTTCCTGTTTGTTAAATAACTAATCATCCAATTCAGAAGATCTCCAGTTATACTGATAGCTTCTAATTTGAATCTCAGAATAGTATGAGATACCGTATCAAAAGCCTTCTGAAAGTCTATATACAACTCCAACAACCTGTCTGTTATCCAATGCTTGCTTCCAGGTTTCAGTTAGATGTATCAAAAGACCCTCAGTTGACCTGCGACTCGGAAGTTCCGCTGTGATTGGCCACTTGCCAGACATCAGAGATGAAACTTGTCAAAAATATGTCAAAAACATGTAAAAAAAACTTGTCTGGTGTTTACGATAGCGCGCGCAACGCAGTACGCATGACGCTCCAAAACCACCTTTGTCTCCAATTTCTTCTTTGATCGTCAGTTCTTTTTGAAAGTATTCTTCAGCCTTGGTATACTGACCAGCAGAATCAGGTCAGTTCCTAGACTTCCGTGATGTGACGCTTCTATTTTTTGGTCACCGATTTCTTTCCTGATCACTAGTGCTTTTTCAAGGTATTCTTCAGCCTTGGTATATTGACCAACAGATATAAACATAGTTCCCAGATTTCCGTAAGCTGATTCTTCTCCTTGTTTGTCACCGATTTCTTTCTTGATCACTAGTGCTTTTTGAGGGTATTGTTCAGCCTTGGTATATTGACCAGCAGAATCAGGTCAGTTCCTAGACTTCCGTGATGTGATGCTTCTATTTTTTGGTCACCCATTTCTTTCCTGATCACTAGTGCTTTTTCAAGGTATTCTTCAGCCTTGGTGCATTGATCAACAGACTGAAACAAAGCTCCCAGATTTGCGTAAGCAGATACTTCTCCTTTTTTGTCGCCGATTTCTTTCGTGATCACTAGTGCTTTCTGAGACTATTCTTCAGCCTTGGTATATTGACCAACAGATTTAAACACAGTTCCCAGACTTCCGTAATCTGATGCTTCTCCTTGTTTGTCGCCGATTTCTTTCCTGATCACCAGTGCTTTTTCAAGGTAATCTTCAGCCTTGGTGCATTGATCAACAGACTGAAACACAGTTCCCAGATTTATGTAAGCAGATGCTTTTCCTTTGTTGTCGCCGATTCTTTGTTGATAACTAGTGCTGCCTAAAGGTATTCTTCAGCCTTGGTATACTGACCAACAGAATGAAAAACAGTTCATAGATTTCCGTAAGCTGATGCTTCTCCTCTTTTGTCACCGATTTCTTTTCTGCTCACTAGTGTTTTTTCAAGGTATTCTTAAGGCTTGGTATATTGACCAACAGATTTAAACGCAGTTCCCAGACTTCCGTAATCTGATGCTTCTCCTTATTTGTCACCGATTTCTTTCCTGATCACTAGTGCTTTTTCAAGGTACTCTTCAGCCTTGGTGTATTGATCAACAAACTGAAACAGAGCTCCCAGACTTTCGTAAGCAGATGCTTCTCCTTTTTTGTCGCCGATTTCTTTCCTGATCACTAGTGCTTTTTGAAGGTATTCTTCAGCCTTGGTATACTGACCAACAGAGACAAACATAGTTCCTAGATTTCCGTAAGCTGATGCTTCTCCTTGTCTGTCACCGATTTCTTTCGAGATCACCAGTGCTTTCTGAAAGTATTCTTCAGCCCTGATATATTGACCAACAGGGCGAAACACAGTTCCTAGATTTCGGCAATCTGATGCCTCTCCTTGTTTGGCACCGATTTCTTTCCTGATCACTAGTGCTTTTTCAAGGTATTCTTCAGCCTTGGTGCATTGATCAACAGACTGAAACAAAGCTCCCAGCTTTCCGTAAGCTGATGCTTCTCCTTGTTTGTCACCGATTTCTTTCCTGATTACTAGTGCTTTCTGAAGGTATTCTTCAGCCTTGGTGTACTGACCAAAAGATAGAAGCAAAGTTCCCAGCTTTCCGTAAGCTGATGCTTCTCCTTGTTTTTCACCGATTTCTTTCCTGAACACTAGTTCTTTCTGAAGGTATTCTTCAGCCTTGGTATACTGACCAACAGATTGAAAAACATTTCCTAGATCTCCGTAATCTGATGCTTCTCCTTGCTTGTCACCGATTTCTTTCCTGATTACTAGTGCTTTCTGAAGGTATTCTTCAGCCTTGGTATACTGACCAACAGATAGAAATAAAGTTCCCAGCTTTCCGTAAGCTGATGCTTCTCCTTGTTTGCCACCGATTTCTTTCCTGATCACTAGTGCTTTTTGAAGGTATTCTTCAGCCTTGGTATATTGACCAACAGATTGAAACACAGTTCCTAGATTTCCGTAATCTGCTGCTTCTCCTTCTTTGTCACCGATTTCTTTCCTGATCACTAGTGCTTTTTGAAGGTATTCTTCAGCCTTGGTATATTGACCAACAGATTGAAACACAGTTCCTAGATTTCCGTAATCTGCTGCTTCTCCTTGTTTGTCACCGATTTCTTTCCTGATCACTAGTGCTTTTTGAAGGTATTCTTCAGCCTTGGTATATTGACCAACAGATTGAAACACAGTTCCTAGATTTCCGTAAGCAGATGCTTCTCCTTCTTTGTCACCGATTTCTTTCCTGATCACTAGTGCTTTTTGAAGGTATTCTTCAGCCTTGGTATATTGACCAACAGATTGAAACACAGTTCCTAGATTTCCGTAAGCAGATGCTTCTCCTTCTTTGTCACCGATTTCTTTCCTGATCACTAGTGCTTTTTGAAGGTATTCTTCAGCCTTGGTATATTGACCAACAGATTGAAACACAGTTCCTAGATTTCCGTAAGCAGATGCTTCTCCTTCTTTGTCACCGATTTCTTTCCTGATCACTAGTGCTTTCTGAAGGTATTCTTCAGCCTTGGTATATTGACCAACGGAGAGAAACACAGTTCCTAGATTTCCGTAAGCTGATGTTTCTCCTTTTCTGTCACCGATTTCTTTCGTGATCACTAGTGCTTTCTGAAAGTATTCTTCAGCCCTGATATATTGACCAACAGATAGAAACAAAGTTCCCTGATTTCCGTAAGCTGATGCTTCTCCTCGCTTGTCACCGATTTCTTTCCTGATCACTAGTGCTTTCTGAAGGTATTCTTCAGCCTTGGTATATTGACCAACAGAATAAAAAACAGTTCCTAGATTTCCGTAACATGTTGCAACTCCGCGATTGTTTCCAGTCTCAATAATGATACTGAGTGCCTTTACGCAAAATTGTCGTGCTTCCTCGTATTTGCCTATTTGATTGTAAATGTTCGCTAGTTTGAGTAATATTATCCCTTCTTGTTTTTTGTTGCCACTATTGTGTAGTGTCACGAGTAGTTTTTTCCCACATTTTATGGCACTGGCGTGATCGTACATAGAAGTATAACCATCAAGAATTTTAAGGTACATAAAGGTAACAAGTGGTGTGGTAAGTTCTTTGATTGTTTGTAGGGCTTTGCCGTTAAGGAGCACTAAAAATTCGTTAAAGATTTCTACTGCTTTTATAATACGTCCAGTGTTGAAAAGGAAAGTCGCAACGACTACACCAATACGAATGGTCTGTAAAATCTCCAAGATGTTGTCCATGCCACTTGTTTCGTTAGCTTGAGAAAAAAAAATACTTTAAGAGTAAGAAAGTGGAAACAAGATTCTTGACATCTTTTTAACTGAACACTTAAACTTTTTAGGCAAGATAATCAAGATTGCATGTAAGATTTGCTGAGGTAGGTCACGATTATAAGTGTTGGACTATCATTTCTTTGGCCTATTCTATACTTATTGAATCTGCAAATGAATAATTTTAAAGAGTAGTTTGTAACCTGCTGTTTACCATCATAAACCGTACTGTTAGAAATTCTGGACAATAAAGTTATTTCAGTCACAATCTTTGAAAATCGGCGAACCCAGGTTCCCTAACTTTACTTACCGTTTAAAATATAAAACACTTACTAAACTCTTTTAATATAACATATGAATTTCATATATTGGATGTGCGGAATGAAGAAATAAATCAGTGTAGAGATTCCGCTAATCCAATCTATGAAATTCAGGTGAGCTTTTAAGCGAAAACATGATATCTTCACACGTGAAGATACCTTAAGAATTGGTTCATATCCTTAGCGTGCGTATACCGAATTATGGATGGCCGCGGGAAGTTTGAAGAGCACGAAAGAAGCGTAAGAGTTGCTTGAGGCCTAGCTGAGACCACTCTAGTTACTTGAGTGCTCTCCAAACTTCCCACGTGCATCCATAACTCGATATACGCACAGCTAAAAGCAAGAACCCCTTTTTTAAAACATAGCTATCAAAAACTCTTTCTTATTGATTAACTGCAACAGTCTTGTAACGAGCGGCATAGAAAAACAAACGCTTCTATTGGCGGGCTACAAACACGCCACAATCGTCTAGTTTGAAAGAAAATTCTTTTTTTGAAAGTGAAAGTGAAAATCTGCTTATTTATTCCGTAACGATCATTGGAAACTAAGCGGAGACAAAAGTAAAAGAGTTTACTTAAAGTTAAAATACTCAAATGTTCGTTAGAACTAAAGACGTGGAGAATGCTTTTGATTCGTTGGAAAAGATGTTTATGTTTTGCTCGGCGAAATCATGAAAACTTGTTTTTTAGCGAAGACGACTGTCAACTTACGTTATATTCATTTACGATCAATGGAAGAAGTCTTACATGAACTGGTCATTAAGGCTTCTTGAGGGGACCTGGCAGCAGTTGTTTTTGTGAGTAATAATTAAAAATTTGTCTTCTTGTGTAATTTGTCTTGTTATTGCAAAGGAACTTTCCTGCCTCACCCGGATTCTTCGGCTATAAAAGAGGAGCATAATTTTTCGCTACTACTTTATATTTTACTTGTTTTCAAAAGGATAAGCAAACGGTAAAACGGAGGAAACTTTATAAAAATAGGATATTTCCCGACAGACCAGAGACCAATTTGTGGTCTTTTACCAGCGAAATGTCAGTCTTTACGGTGGGCTTTTCAACGACTCAGGCTCTAATTTGGGAAACATCTTCACCGCTTTCGCTGTTAGATTGAGTGGCCATCACCACTGCCGTCGACTTTTGGACACTGAGTTGAGAAAAAGAGACGAAAATCCGAGTTTCATATAGACACAGCTGTTGGAAAGGTCATCATGAAAAAAAAACTTTATTTACCCACGCCCCAGCGCAAATAAAGATTTTGTTCATTGCGGCTCGATAGGACCAGAAACTCATAAGGGGTTGAAACGTGTAACTCGCGTTCAATGCTCGTAAATATTCACTTTTACCATATTTGGAAACCTTAGTGGCAGATAGCCATTTTAAACAAATGGCCGCCACTTGATAACCATGCAGATGTTTTAAGACAAGAGTTCTGCATTTCAAGGTTAAAAATACACCGTTAAAAGACAAAAAATGGAAAGAGACAGTTCAAAAGAATGCTCAGCTTTCTTTTTGTGGAGGAAGGGAAGCTTTTCATCAAGAAATCGTCCTTCGAGGAATTGAACCTTGTTTTCTTCACGACGGAGCGCATGGTCTGTTTTGAAATGCAACCAAGGCAGTGAAGTTTTTGCTGAATTTTCAGGTACATTTTGCACTCTGTGGCCAAGACAATTACGTTTTTGAAAGGGAATTTATGTATTTTAAATGTTTCATAGACGTTTTATAAATTTTTCTCTTCGGCGCTAAAGAAACATTGCAAAATGTGCCCCGATTTGAGATGGATTTTGTGTTGAATTTTGCCATGTGCTCCTGAAGCCGATTTCACTTGCGTGAACGGATCCACGATCCAGATAGTGTTTTCCGAATTGCTTTAAAGGATTAACTTTTTGAATTTTGAATACAAATTTTCAAGAAACGGCTTTTCTGTCTATTGTTTTTACTTTGTTCATTCATAAAATTCGCTCAAAACACAATCGTGACTACAACATCCAAGCTGAATAAATGCTTCTCACATTCATTACACGCATCTCTTTTTGCGAAGATGTCAGGTTCAGGTTTTGGACACTTTTCGATACGCAGCTAATGAATTTAGACTTTTAATATAAGAATTTAATATAATGACTCTAGACTTTTAATATAAGAATTTTAAAAACCTATTTGCAGTATAAGTTTACTGTGCATGCAGAGGGTCAACGAGGCATCGTTTTTTGAAGTGACAACTTCAAGAAGTTGCGAGGACGTCAATGGGTTTCGTAATGTTACGTTTGGCCCGGGTGGTAAGGCAATAATAGATTCCTGCTAAGTGTTTGGGTACGATTCCTGGTTTCAACCTTTGAAAGCTTTCTCGGCTGTTGGGAGTTTTTCCCCCGTTTTTCGGCCATTTTTTTAAGCGGGCGCGGGAACCTGAATTAAAATTACGTCACGTTGTTTACGAAGTTTGATTGGTCAGTTATCTCTTCTTCTCGTTCCAAATATGGTACTTTCGAATATGAATAATCACGAGCATCGGACAAAGCAAACATATGAGAGTTACAGGTTTCAACCCCTTTTGAGTTTCTAATAGGACTTATAGCGGCACTCCGCGCGCGAAGCGCGCCAGCGGAGCACCATGGGTAAGTAAATCTACCCATCCCAGAAAATTTTGTAATCACGTGACCGTACACTGCCCGCAGCCCGTCCGTCCGCACCACAGGTATACCAATGTTTACTCTCACACTTTCTAGCTACTTTGGGAGCCCAGGCAGCCCGTGAGGAAAACTGATTGCACATCAATGTTGTGATCAGTTGACAGCTGTCAAAACAAGGTATCCGCTGACCAGACCACCTGAACGTATCGCGGGCTCAGGTGTCGGCCCATCCAGGTCGAGTATTTTTTTAAGTTATCCGCTGACAAGTTACTAGTTTTCAAATGATCTCGGGCTCAATTTTTAATTAATACGAAATATGTTGTGTTTATGTCACTATGGCCCAGCAATATTAACATTTTGATTTCAAACTGACCTCGGACGCAAAAATTCAGCCAGTTATTTAAAAATACAGGTGGGGAAGACAGATGCTTTTCACTTTTTTCACCATAGTCACGCCTTGGTCACGCTCCACGTCCAGTTGCTCTGATTGGTCAAAATTTGACAGGTGAGTTCATGCGGAAAATTTATGCAGGATCTTGGAACTTGTTTACTTTGACAGCTGAAGCTGACAGAGTTTTGTGTCAACTCGTGATGTTTTTAACTTTCTTTTTCCACTGGATGTACAAAATGAAATACAGCTGCTATCAAGAGTCTTCTGTTATTCATGGCTGCTGGTATCTTTATTGAATTTTTGGTTGAGAAATGCGCCGCTTGTCAAAGTCGGAAATTTCGGATGGCATCGTTTTTGTTTTAGTGGGGCAGATTTGTGCAGATTTGGGGCCAAATTGTTCACTTTCTGTTAAAAGCACCAAATTTTCAGGAAATATAGAAAAAAACATGGGGATTAATATGTGATATCGTGCCATCGCAAATTTTCCTGTTAAACCGGTTTTTTGGATCGATTTCTTATACGGCCGCCATTTTGACCGGACGTAACGAAGCACCTAACCGGAAGTACATGAGAAAACGGATATTTAGACAAAAATGGTAACGAAATAGTTTACAATGTGTTTTTCCCGATGTTTTTATTTGTATAAAATATTCAAATGTGCATAAATATTGTTTTTAAAGGGGAAAAACAGAAGTAAAAGCAATATTAACAGAACGTTTAAAAAGCAATTCTTTATACAGAATGTAAAAATATCACGATTCATATTTTTTGAAAATAATGAAGGAATAGATATATAAAAAGTGAAAACCATCCGGAATCCCATTTATCATTTTCCTTTGCCAAGATTCCTAATAGTAACGACAATGCTTTGCGTCGAAACTAATGTGCATATCAGCTCCGCCATTTTGTTTCAGCTAAGTGGATATCTCATTTTGCTTGTACTAATTCGAATAAATCGCTTTTGCCGTAACATCTGTTAATTTGACAATTATACAAAATAAGTTACCTTAATTAAAGTTCGGAAAAAACAAACGAAACGTGAAGTAAACGCCGACCTAGCTCCTCTAGGTGAGCTGTAAGCATCAAGCATCAAGAACAGTAAGATCGATGCTTCATTCCAGGAGTAGGGAAGTGTCAATTAGATGATAAACTTATGTTCCAAAGACAACAGAGAAAAGGTTAGACTGAAGCTAGAGGATTCTTGCTGAACAACTTGAGCGTTCTCTGTTGCACGGAGTCATGGAATAGAAGCCCTTATCAACTGTGAGTACTGAGAACAATTAGAGTACGTTTACACTGGAGTACGTTTTCCCGCATTCATGCGTCCCCATATCACAGTTTTTATGTATTTAACGTATATTTAGCGCATCAGTTAATCCCAAAATATTCAATTCAGAATTGGATACGTGTTACCTTTTTTTCATAAAAAATACGCTACCAAACCAGGGACTTTAACATTAATGTTCCAGATTTGTAAGGAATTTTAAATCAGACTTACTACAGATGAACTGTTAACTCTTTAGATGCAAGTACTTTTAAAGTGGCGAAACGATTAGTTTTATCTATTTTAAATAACTTCATTTTGTTTCAAACAGCCTCATGGATGACTGCAATTGTAATGTGACCGATTGGGAGCTCTGCGTTATCTGCCAGGAATCAAACAAGGAAGGACTTCAGTGCCCCGCGGACTCAAGGCGAGCAGATAAAGGTGCAGGCTATAAAACACTTGCAGGCAATTTGAAACAGTTTGCTGATCTGGGTTACATGCCCAAGGACGTAAACTTATCGCGATTAGATGAAGGAGACGGCATTGCGGCTGTGTTCTTCAAACATAGGGCCCGCTATCACAAAAGTTTCTATGCTCTTTTTAACTCGACAAAACTGAAACGAGCCCAAAAAAGAAAATCCGAAGCACCAGACGAGCCGCTAGCTGGCGGAAAGTTTACTCGCTCAAATGCATTGGCATACACAAAGGACACTAGTCCATCTTGCTTTTTATGCGAATCTGATAAACAACCACTTCATAGGGTTTCGACCCTTAGTCTAGAGTTCGGGAATGCGCAAATGTACTGAATGACGAAAAGTTGTTAGCTAAGCTTGGTGGCGAGGATTTGATCGCTCTTGAGGCGAGCTACCACGCCTCTTGTCTATCTATGCTGTACAGGAGTACAGAATATGCAAAAAGAGAAGCCGTTCGAGAAGATGAAAAGCCACATCGTCTAGAAGGTATTGCCTTGGCGGATCTCGTGACGTTTATAGAGGAGTCGCGCATGAATAGCGGGGAAGAGCTACCTAGATTTAAGCTAGCAGACCTAGCGAAGATGTATGCCAATCGCCTGCAGCAGCTAGGGATGGAGAACACGGCAAGACCAAACAGTTCACGCCTTAAAAAACGTATAATTGCTCAGGTTCCTGATCTCCAACCTTACATAAGGGACGCCATGTTTATTTGGCATTTGGAGAGGACGTTGGAAATGCACTTCACAAGGTCCATAAAGACGATTCTGATGATAAGGCCATACACCTTGCGAAGGCAGCTGCGATTGTCCGTAAAGACATACTTACAAATAAGTATTCATTTAACGGGTCCTTCGAACGAGACTGTCAACTGCATTCTATCCCAGCATCCTTGTTATCCTTTGTTAACATGATCCTGTATGGTCCAAATATCAACGCTGAAGAGGGTAGTTTTTCAAAAGGGCAGGCTGCTCTTACCATCGCACAGCTAGTACAGTACAATACTTATCTCCGTCGCCGTGAAGGAGATGTTAAGAAGGAAAGGCGAAATAAATCTCGAGAGTCTCCAGTTTCAATTGGAGTATCTGTACATGCCAAGACACGCTGCCGTGACCTTGTAGAAATCTTACATAAACTTGGAATCTCTATTTCATATGACAGGGTACTGAGCATCTCCACGGATCTTGGAAATGAAGTGTGTCGCCGCTTCTGGCAAGAAGGTGCAGTGTGTCCGTCTAATCTTCGTCTGGGTCTCTTTACAACAGCTGCCGTGGACACTATTGATCATAATCCGAGCTCGACAACGTCAAAAGACTCCTTCCACAGCACAGGCAGTTTCTTTGTTCCAGCATCAATCGGCAGTTACTCCTGGTACTGAGCAAGCACCTATCAATATCTCAACAAATGCTGAGAGTGAGAAATCGGTAAAAGAACTGCCAGCGTCATATACAGAAGTCATTCCGGTACAAGAAACTACAAGTAAAGCCCAGCCTCCAGCCGTATCAGAGATGAAGTCGGATGAAAGCTCATTTAATCGCGGCTTTGAAGATGAATCCACATGGTTAGAGAAAGCTAGCGCTATTGTGGTAAACCAAGAAAGTTTGGAAGAGAAAACTCAAGTCTCTTGGGCTGCATTTCACTCTCACCAACCATCATGTGTGCCTCCTTCGTCGGTTGCTGTTTCTGCTCTGTTGCCACTTTTCCTGATCAGGCAAAATCGGTTGCAATGATAAGACATGCCATGAACGTGATAAAACTGTCCGTAGATCATCTGAATCCAGGTCAAGTCCCGGTCATTGCCGTAGATCAGCCATTGTATGCTGTAGCGAAAGAAATCCATTAGAGATGGGCTAGTCATTACGGCGAGGATAAATTCGTTGTAGTATTCGGTGGACTCCACATCGAGATGGCGCTTCTGAAGGTGCTAGGAGAGTCGCTTGAGGGAAGTGGGTGGACAGTGGTCCTTTCAGATGCAAACGTTGCCACACCAGGAACTGCTAATTCGTTTCTCAAGGCCACAAATGTAACGCGCACTCGAAGGGCTCATCAGGCGACAGCATGCTCCTTATTTATTCTTCTAAAGAGAGCGTATCAGAGGTAAACATATCATTTCAATGGTAAAACGGGTGGGAAAATCTTAATGTTTTTAGTTATAGCTGAGCTGCACTTTGCTGCTTTAACTAGTTTTACAGACACTTCACTCAAATCTCAACAAGGTTAAGGATCGTAACTTTGGGGGACGTAATCCAGCTGGCTAAAGGAAGAGCGTGGAACAACTGCATTCTGTCCCCGAGACTCTACAAAAGAAGCACCGAAAACAGCCAACATATATATTAGTTAATATCGAGTTTTGATATGAGCGTGATCAGCAACCCCCTTGCGGCTCTGTATAAAATTTCTTACATGCATGGCTGATGAAAATAATAAGGGGTGGATTTTTTTATCCCTGTACTGCCGATTAAGGCTTTAAAATAAGGATAATTATATTATCAATGGATTGTTACATCGTAAAACGTATTAGTAAAATGTTTCGCTTGTGATAGGTACGTAGATGGAATGGATAATGGTGTCCTTTCCTTTGAGGAGTGGTGTAACCATCAGAGACGTAAAGTACCCCAGTTTCAGTACTGGCATACAGCCCTTCAACTGGAGCTTCTTCTCCTTGTTTTTCTGAAGTCCCTCCACCTTGTCGACTTTGGCATGTACGTAGATGCAGTTTACAAGATGCTTCCGTGGCTCTTTGCTTTAAACCATACCAACTATGCCCGTTGGCTCCCTATACATGTACGCGATATGTACGAACTCGACAGTAAGGCACCAGCAGTAGCAGAGGCATTCAAGCAGGGTTTGTTCACCGTCACAAAAACCGGTCGAAGATTTTCTTGTATAGCTATTGATCAGGCACACGAGCAGAACAATGCGATGGTCAAGGATGACGGAGGGGCTGTGGGTCTGACAGAGAATGCCAGCGCACTTCGCAGGTGAATGCTATCCGGTCCTGAGATGGCACGGCTAGTCAACAAGTTAGAGGCATGCATGGCACCTGAAGTTAGACCTGAAACAAACAACCATCATGAAGCTGAGAGGGGTTATCAAGCAGCGAACCACAAAGATGTCAGGTCACTCGTGGATGTACTTGACGACCTTGGGAACCCTTTTGAAGAAGAGGGCAAAGACCTGATCGTGTTAGATACAAAGGTGGTTGCAGACGAAGGAGGGGTATCAAGAATGCAGCAAATAGAGGATCTTGGCGTAAAGCAGTGTGACATTCATTTCAGAGCGCCTACTACAGCGGACGAAGCCTCTCGATGACCCTATTAGTAGAAACAAGCTCTCCTTCTTTGAAACTCCTTCCAAGAAGAAATTTTCAAAGGTTCAACAGCAGCTGTCCTCTATGAAAAGCGACTGTTCTCTTTTTGACGACTGTTTATTGCACGCTAGAGCAGAAATGGTAACTTGGATGAATTTTTTAAACGTGAAAATCAAGCATGCCCCCCATCGATATCTGATCAAGGAAATTTGCGCCTCCCTCGACAAAATTCTGAGTTAGCCTCTTGTCTTCAAGCTCTAACTACTCCCAAGAATGCAACCCAGCCAATTGTGAAGTCATTATTATGGACGGAGCAGCACTGGTAAACATGCTTAAGCCCACGGGGAAAGAGAAAACATTTTCTGAATATGCCTCAAATAAGTTTATTCCTTATGTCACCGCTCAGCTTCAACATGTGAAACGTATTGATATTGTCTGGGACGAATACGCGGAGAACAGCTTGAAAGCAACAACTCGGAGCAAACGTGGATCTGGAGTACGAAAACTAGTCGCAGCTAATAACAAGCTTCCAAGAAACTGGAAAGAATTCCTTCGTGAAGATCGGAACAGGCAGGAGCTCTTTAGATTCCTTGCGCAATGCGCTACTTCTGTTAACTCGGGTCAGAGACAGATCATCTCTAGGTATGCAAGAGGCGTACTGACGAGCCTTCCACGAGATGACACCTCCAGCCTGGCACCATCCTCACATGAAGAAGCCGACACAAGAATGTTTCTCCATACTGCTGATGCTATCCAATCCGGCTTCACCAAGATCATTGTTCGTAGAGTGGATACTGATGTCTTAGTACTGACCGTGGCTCTGGTACAGAAGTTACAGGCGCTTGCTTCAGAGAGCATCCAACTCTGGGTGGCATTTGGTACTGGGGACCATCTTCGCTACCTTGCAGCCCACGAGATTGCCAACACATTTAAGAACAATGCTGCACTTGCCCTAACTGCATTCCACGCATTCACGAGATGCGATACGGTGTCCTGTTTCTATGGGAAAAGCAAGAAGACTGCGCTGGACACCTGGAAGAGTTTTCCAGAAGTCACCCCTGTGTTTATCGCCTGGTCCAGAGATCAAACAGAAATAGCCGAAGAGTGGATGTCAACCCTTGAACGCTTCGTTGTCTTACTATATGATAGAACAAGCAGTTCTTCATCTGTAAACGAAGCCAGAAAGCAGTTGTTTACCCGTAAGACTGGAAATTTCGACGCCCTTCCTCCGACGCGAGATTCATTACTAGAACATGTCAAGCGTACTGCATACTAGGCTGGCCACATCTGGGGACAAGCCCTCGTGCCAAACCCACCTATTCCTAGCCCACAAGATTGGGGATGGATATCGGCAAGTGGCGAGTGGCGGCCTTTCTGGACAACACTGTCAGAAATCACGAAGTCATGCCAAGAGCTAGTAAAGTGCGGCTGTAAGAAGGGTTGTAGAGGAGGCTCTGGCTGTCAGAAGGTTAGCCTAAGATGGACAGCTATGTGCAAGTGTGCTGAAGAGTGCGAAAACCGTTCAAGCCAATCTAAGACTCTTTTGCGATTATAAACGCTGGTCTCCGAACGAAGGGTACAGTAAATTCTGTAAGTAGTCAATGAGACATTACATACCTGTTATTCTTAGTATTCGTATACAGCATTATAGTCCAAGAAGATTGAAGTTTAGAAATGAATCTGGACCACAGAAACAGTAAATTATGTGTATATCGTCAGAGTAAAGATAAAATTGTAATGTTATTGAGAGGTGAAACAGGAGAAACAATCGAGCCAGTACAAGTACAAGGAGCACATGGTAAAACAGCCCGCCCGCTAAGACCAATGGGACATCTAAAGCGATTACATCACAAAACTTGTGGAGCGCAAAAAATTCGACCTGATTTGTTTTCCAAGAATTTGTTTTCCACGCCTAATCTACTGTGATCAAGAGCCTTTATTGCTCTTAAATGTGACCGAAGACTATTTTTTGGGTCTACATTTAAGGCTACCAACTCGATGTAAGATTTGTTTCACTCTAAAATCAATTAGCCTTTCCCTAAAAAGTCACATGAATGTGCCCTTTAAGTCAACTGATTTGTGGAATACAAGTTTATTGTTTGATTTAAATTATAAATTTACTAATGGAAGCTTCGCTTTTAGATCTGGCTAAATCTATATATTATAGGGCAAGCACGCGCACTGTTATAAATAGGGAGCTTTAGATCGAGGATGCGACGGATCTGCGACGCGGCCAGAAGTAATTCTTCACAAAAAAGGCTTCCTGCGCATGCTCCACCCTATAAATTTGACGCGTCGTGAAGAGTACAGAACGCGTGTCAACGGGATTTGGCGTTGTGAACGTGAGTATTAATTGCCCTTGTTTTAAACAAAATGGTTACGTATGTACCTCCTCAACCTAGAATTCAAAACCCAGATTCAAATAGAAACGTTCTCGCGACAATTTACGCTACAAACTTAGCAAAAGTTGACATTTTTTGACTTGATATGCAGGTTACTGAGGTTGGCGAAGCGAAGCGAAGATGGATCAGAAATGGCTTCTTCTTGTACAAAATTCTTTGAAGCAAGTTGTGCCTCCTAGCTTATTTATAAGTTCTTCTTTATTTTCGGTATTTTACCGTTGTCTGTGCCAAACGTACCCCTGAACTCGCTTAAAACAAACAGAATATGTGATCTTCTTTTTTTTTCATGGAGGCATTTATTTAAAATTATAATCTAAGCTGAAATTTAACTCCGCCTTGAAGTTGTTGTTGTTGTTATCTTTTATTAGTCCCACGATGTTTTGAACCAAAGAAAAAGACTTATCCTGTACAGAGACGCTAAAGTAAACCGCTACACGACAACGAAGCAGCACGTAGGAAAATATTACCGACGCTTGATCAGTTTGTGTCCGTGGAAATTCTTGTCAACAAGCACAAGAAAAAAGTCGAGAAAAGAGGAAAAAGCTTCGGGATAACACCATATAAACCCTCCGAATTATACAACGCTTTAGATACGATCGTAACTTTAGAAGAATCAAGTGCAGAAGATGCAAGTTTTTTTCCAAGCGGAAATATGCTTTACATTCGGCCGGATTTTTGTTTACAAGAGAAAACTTATTTTACGACGAGTGAGGAAATGGTTCGTTCATTATGCTGCATGTTTTCTTCGTGCAAAAACGTTCTTCATTATTGATTTGTTCTTCCGAGCACATTAACGGCATACTTAATTTTGGGCTTCACTTTTGTCAAAATAACAAATATTGAACTGGCGCGTCGAACAGACCTTGCGTCACAAAACTGAAGCTTATTTTTCCCGTGCTTAGAACGCCGTTTTCATTCCAGGCTTTTGCTCCGTCACCCCGTTCTATAAGCAGTCGCGTCCTCGATCTAAAGCACCCTAACAGGGCGTAAGGAGCTATGGCGTTGAAACGCTCATACGCGCTGTCTGGTACAGGTGTGATGCGGAGTAGGACTGGAACTAGTTTGCCTTTCCGCTCTCAATCAGCTGTCAGGGCACGAAAAATGGCGCCGTCTAGGTGGGTTCAGATTTATCGCTTTATATCTTTAGATCGCTGCAATCTATAATCAAAGTAAATATTTGGCGTATTTCTATGCGATACGCAGAAAATATTTCGGTGATATTCTATAGTTAAGGTAATGTGTTTTTTCGCCTTTTATGTTTATGTAGTGTCAAAATGGCCCATCGAGCATTACAGGTTGACGGTTGCGTTTTATCTTGCCAGTCAAAACCGAATGAAAATAAACGGCTACAAAAAAAATGTAATGGTTTTATAAATTTTGTTTCTGCATGCAAATTTTTAGGCTGAACTTTCATGAACCTTCAAGGTTTTTTAACGTCTGAAGTCACAACTTCATAACGGCGATAGCAAGGTTTTTTTTGTGTACGGTAGCGTTTAGCTTGTTAGTAAAATCAGGAGGATAAACGATTTCAGTTGCCCAATTTAGCGATTTTCCATTTTTCAATATACACTAAGATGGTAAATATTTTTTTTAGTGACAGAACCGTGACCCAAGAAGGTTCTCCCTATTTTGAAAGGTCTACTAGAAAATTGCATTCGAATGATCTCGTGTGACAGTCGTTACATAAACAACAACAAATTCCCTTTCACTGCGGTATAACTCTAAAGGTTGTGTTGCACAGAAATAGAATGAAGGCTATGGAGGCTATGCTTTCAAATCCCCACAAAGATTCCACTGTAAAATTAAATCATAGAATGTCTTTGCTATTATGATTTTTTACAAGACAACAGTGAGTGCCCGGCCTGAAAAGATTACTAGAACACATATTGAAAGATAAATGAGTGCATATTATGAAGAAGAAGATGAAGAGGTCTTAATTTGATAGCTTTTGATTGCGAGTAGAATAAATTAAGACTAAGTAGCATTGTATTTAACAGCCAATTCTGTCAGACGGACACCATTGGGACTGGCACAAAATGTCTGTATTAATGGACAGGTGCAACTCTTATAGAGAGCAAAAGAAAATGAAGAAGAATGATGAAAATGAAGAATAGTAGGGACCAACTCGATTTCCTGGAGGAGCCTTATCTTTTGATTGTACTACTGTAAACACTTATATCACTTATAGTTACAATATTTCTAGCAATATTTCCTCTCTCTTAATATTATATAAAGTAGCTGCAAGAAAACAGCAAAGTATTTTTGAATCAAGTTTGATTAAGCCCGGCTGCAGTTAATAAATAAGAATAAAATAATAAAATTTAGTCATACTGGACACGAATTATACAAGTGTGCTAGGGTTAATGGTCACACTAACAAGTTTTTTTTTCAATGGTTTAATAGCTGCTACAGGTCATTTCTCTTTCAATTGTGCATAATTCTGTATTTCTTGTTTGCAACATACTTTGGGATTTGTATGTTGTACATGTTTTATGTTGTATCTGTAAGTTTCATCTCCTAGCAGTGTCTGGTTTCAATGCAACATTAGTGAATTTTAAGTTTCTTTTAATTCCCTTAGTCTGTCTTGCATGGGTAGTTTTCAGCAACCATTTCATCACAAAAAGCTGTTACTATGAAACAAAAATATTTGCTGGGCTAGTTATTTGATGTGTTCGTGCAACCTCTTTGTTTAGTTTTTCAAGGGCGGTGAATTTTATCTTTTTAAACATACTTATTCTTCATTGCACAGTAGTAATATATAGATTTAGCCAGGGCTAAAAGCGAGGCTCCCATTAGTATATTTATAATTTAAATGAAACAATAAACTTGTATTCCACAATTCAGTTAACTTTAGAGCACACAGCACATTCATGTGACTTTTGAGGGAAAGGCTAAGTGATTTTAAAGAAAAATAATTTGCAAACAGGCCAAGAGTGAACAAAATCTTACATC
>BOPM01000793.1:156803-171434 GCA_022179025.1 Porites australiensis
AGCGGATACCCTGTTTTGACAGCTGTCAATTGATCACAACATTGATGTCCAATGGATGTGTGCATTATCAGTTTTTCTGTGCTCTCAAATAAGCTAGAAAGTATGAGATTGAGCATTGATCGCGATCTAGTAAAACAACTGGTCAGCGGACAGCTTCCAAATAAATCACCTTGATGAGTTGACACATGAGCTCTCGATATGACAATGTGATACTGGTCAGTGGCTATCCTGATTTGACAGCTGTCAATTGACCATATTGTGAATGGCCAATGTAAAAGATGTGGATTTGCCAAGACACGCCTGAGACACCCCTCCCTTCCTGTTGATAGTCTCCCCTACCCTACCCGTACAATCTGTAGACGCGTACGTACGTACGTACGTACGTACGCTCGGTCAGTCACGTGACAACCAAAAGAAAAGAGGTTGACCATATTCTATGAGTATGGGGCTCTGTCCCACGCGCGCTCCGCGCGCGACGGAGCCCCGCTATTAGTGTGCAAGAGAAAAAATGATGATAATTTCATGATATTTTGAATTTATCCGGAATTAGTTTTCCTTACAAAGTGTCCAACTGTAATGCTTGATATTGGAGATAACTCAATAAGGTAAGAAGAATACCAATGCACACCAACAAAGCCAAACTTTAAAAGTGGAAACAGAGCATCTGGCCTTAAAACTGGGTAGCAAAAAATAAATGCCGTAGCAGATGACGAATTACACCACTTGATATTAAACTGAAGGGGAGAACCGATAATATTAGTCTAAAAATAATGTGAAGGCTATCATTTGGATTGTGATGCCATTTTCTCACCAAGAAAGTTACAGGTCACGGAGGTGGAAAATATCTTCAATACTTATATATTTGTTCGCGGGGGAAGAAAATTAAACAAAACAGAAAACGAACGTGAGAAAAATAATTTGTTCTTTCGCTATTGTTTGCAGCAAATGAATGCCATGGAATAATCGCTAACGTTAGCTGGATAATCTCTCTGACGGTCCAGTATAATGTCCGCCATCTTGTTTTGTGTCTTTGGTAGTAACCAGACCCTTGCATCACAGCTAGATCGCTAGACCCCGCTCGTTTCAACGCCCTAGCTCCTTACGCCCTGCTCCCTAATGTTATTTTCGCACGCGAAAAGATCAGCGCCTAAATCGCGCCTTTCGCAGCGGCGCCTCTGAAAGCAGCGCCTTTGTCACAGTAGTTTTGACGCAGCTTCACAATGACGGACGATTTACCTAACTGGAATCTAAATATTCCCGATCCAAGGATGATGTTGGACGAGCTTATTGCTCAACAAGAAAACGAAAATACGAGGAAAAGGGCGATATATGACCGGAACATTGTTCTACAATTTCTTCGCGAGATTTGGAAAGAAGGGAGAGAATTAGCGAAAATCCCACTGGAGGAGCTAAATGTTTACTGTAGTGAATTCATTCTTGCAGCTAGAACGAACTGAAAGGAGAACAATGTGTAGTACGGCGGCTTAGCTAGAGAGTTATGCGTTTTTGATACAAGCGCCAAACTTTGTAGGGATATTTACATTCCCAGCCTAGTCAATTTCCGGTATAGCTTGTATTGGTGACTACTATCAGTGTGCCAAATTTCATGCTTGTATCAAAAAGAGCACAATTCACCTGAAATTTTGAGCTATCCCGCCTGACTATGAGCCGTCTTCTCTCAGAGGAATCCTATCAAGTGTTGACTGTGCGTTATCTTACAAGGCGCAAATATGGCAGAGGCTATTCATTGATCCCGAATTTACGAGATTAAGATACGCATTGAAAGCAAAGCAAAAGGAACTGAAAAAACTAGGCCGATTAAATAAGCTGAATGCAACTATTGCTCCCTCAGAAAAGGAAATTGATATTCTCTTTAAAAAAATGGTCTTGGGAACAAGTTCTCCACAATCGGTACTGAACACCGTGTGGTGTGGCTGAATAATATTTTACACTTCGGTCTCAGAGGTTGCACTGAACAAGGAAATTTATGTTGGGGCGATGTTGTTTGGAGACTGACAGTGAAGGCAAAAAAAAGAATGCATTGTTCATTCAGAGAGACACTAAGAGCAGACAGGGCGACAACTCACTGAATTTTGGGCCTGTGAAACCGAGAATGTATGACAACGAAGAAATTCAAGAGGAGCGCAATCCAGTGAATGTGTATAACCTATACAGAAAAACGCCCCAAGGTCGGCATGATGGAACCAGACGCTCCATTCTATCTGACGGTCAACCACTTCAAATCTTCTGTTCAGGAGTAAATAAACTGAAAAGTATCTTAAAAGACGTTCGACGCATAGGGAATTCCCATAAAAACAAACCACGCCGGTAGAAAGACGCTCGCGCAAAAGTTACAGGATAATGACGTTCCGCTAAATCAAATAATACAGATAACCAGTCACAAAAAAACTCCAGTCAATAAACAACTACAGCAACCTACGAGGGTGACAGATGGAAAACATTTCAAACATTCTCTCAAGCACGGCGCCAACGAATCGTAAAGTTCCGGCAGATGTTTCGCGAGAAGCGTCTCACTTTCCGGTCGGTGCACCACCTTTTCAACACTATATAAGCTTGCAGCAAGCTCATCGACTTCGTCAGTGCTTGAAAACCAGCTACAAACGATGTTTTATGGCAATACAATTACAGGAGGAGTTTTTAACATCAATATGGCCTCGTCACAAAGTGCAGTGGGTAGCCCCGAATCTGATATGCATTGAGTAAGACAGTGGAAGCAGCCAAGAAAATTGATCACGATCTTGTGAACAATGAGTTCAACAATACGTTAGTCAAGAAATGACTTCGAGAAACCTTTGCGCTAACTTTTGTTTCTAATATTTGCCATTACATCTTACACAGTGCTTTATAGTTTTTGCTAGCTCCTTAAATTTTAGCATTGAACTTTTTCACCCTTTTTATCTTAAATGGAACTTATAAATGTAGAGCAAGATTGGTTTGGTATTTCATCGGTGTTTATATAATAAATAGAACATAACATGGCCGCTTGAAGATAAGAACATCCTCTATTTATTATTCACTCAAAATATTGGCTCCAATCCGTCGGCTAATTCGTCATAACCAACTTAGTGTTCATCACACCGGTGAAAGAGAAAATATGGTATCCAGTCGTTCTGTTCTGAAAACTGCCTGAATGGTGAAGAAACTACCAAACTGTGAGACTGGCCCTAAGAACTCGGCAAATCCGTACAGATTTATTGTTTACAGACACTTTTTTATGGATACAAAAAACTAATGATTGCTCAAAGAAAAAAAACAAGACGAAGTTCATCTCCAGGTTACACTAAAGTTATTGAGTAAAACCAATGATACCATCCTCTTTAGTACAAAGTCAGCTTAACATGGCTATTTGGAAATCATTTCCAAATCAAACTTATAATAATAAAGCAGTGGCTAGGCGTGTTTGTGTAAGGATAAATAACTTTGGAAACGCACTTAAAAGGGAAGGGGAGGAGCTTATGGGATAGATAGTCTATCATTGCCAGAATCAGCAACAAAAGCAAAAAGACTATAGAGATATCTAGGACTGTGTCACTTATAGAGCCTAAATACAGGGGCTTGGGAACCATGTTAAAGCCTTTGTGTCAAAACTTGGCTTGTCCCACGCTAGCTCGCCTCATATAATACCGGGCTGAAATTCACCTCCATAAAACACCGATCCAACTTAGCAAAGCGAGCCCACCCGGCTGTCAATGCCCAATTAACTAATTGCCTAAAACCAAAGAAACGTTCATCGTAGGGCCGGATATCAATCAAATGATTATTCAGAATACATATGTATGCACTTTTAAAATGATATTGACACATCTCACTAAGTTACAATGAAGTTAACTATCATTATAAAACCGTAGGCTTAAAAATTAACCTATTTACAAATTAAAGTTGTCTTAGAGCGCTCTGTGTTTATTTTTGTCAAAAGGCGCGCACCCATCCTTATGCAATTTGTATTTCATTTGTTTTCTCTCTAGTATTATCCGACTTAGGGGGTGGCCATCTATACTATTAGATTTTTAAAAAAGAGGGCTATTTTGGCTTTCCAGTAGACTAAAAATATCTACTGAATGTAAAATGAAATGCCGCTCATCTCTTCACAAAACGCTGAACTAAGCTAAGACCTGAGTCAGAGGCGCCATACACACTTAAACCGTACAAGGCAAAACAATGGCCTTGAACATGTGATTGATTTTGTCCTGGTTGTACTGTTCTTTGCGCATACACACATACTTATATATTTGCATACATGCATACCTATCCGTTATTTAAACACAATGGGATTTAAAGCACAAAACTTGTGGGGTCGTGTTAAAAATAATTACAAATGAATTAAGAACTATATTAAACAAGACGCTGTGGGAGCGTATATTTGAGCGTAGTTGTACTACACGTACGTGAAGATTGTTATGTGTATGAGGGATATGTGGGTAGTGCAGTGGTATTGTATATTTGAGGGGTTAGTTGAGACGCGTGAAGTAGTAGGCGTGGGGTTATGTTAGAAGTTAATGGTAAGATAATGGGTGAAGTTTGTAAGGTAGTTGCTGGGTTTCTACATGGGGTTGTTTTACTGCATGTTGTTGTCAATAGTGACACTGAGGTGTTGATAGAAAATGTCTGTATTAAGTAACATGTTTCACAAACATACTGTTTTCCATCAAATGAAGACTGCACACTGAAAAAATTTTGACACGAAAATTTACTTTTGCCAAAAATGTGAACTGATCTCATAAAGTAATCGATTACAAACACAACATATATAACAGGGACCTTTTCTCATTTTAATTTTATACTGTTCAATGCAAAATTCTATACGCCGATCTGCCTGTTTTCGTTTCTCCTTGTAACTAAATGTTTCCCCTCAAATGAACTATACCTGTGTTTCCTCACAATGTTTTTCCTTTCCGGCACTGCTTTCAATTTTGCATGAGCATAATATAAAGTGCATTTCATATTGTAGTCTTCGACAATTTAACTTACTTTGTGTAATTTTACAAATTTCTGCAACTAATGACTGTACGCGTTTGATACTTAGTCTTATTTCACCTAACTAACTGTCGTCATATCCCGCAAGAAGAGATAAATCATTTACTCTACTTCTTTGCTGAACCACACAGCTTGAACAGTATGTTCCAATCCACAACAAAAATCCTGTCACTTCATGACAATGTTTTGAAATGCACATCTTCGACACAGATTTGCTCTCAGCCAAACTGCAACATAAGACACCATTGCTTACAGCGCAAACAGTAAGGTTTATCTCAGCTCCACTGATACTCTCACTTTCAGGAAGATCAAGTAGCATAATGTCTTTTCACACCCATAACATTGTAACATTGTACATTCCCATTACTAGCAAGGGCAGATAAAGTTCCCAAAGTCCAGTATCCACATGGATTAATAACAGAGTAACACATTGTATAAACTGCTATAGTAAACCACTGTTTACAAGAACATTGGTATAAACTGCTAACATTTGATATACCACAGTATTCCACACTGCTTGAACAAAGATCAACTTCAAAGTTGGCAATACGTACACCTTTAAGCTCATATATATCCTCATTCCTACATGTATATAGACTCTGAAAATATTGCACTAATTTATGCATGGATGGTATTTCCAACAATACACATGTACCTTGACTATGACTGTTACCATACATATCTCTGGCATGAGAATCAGCACCAATATTCCCACAGTTAAAATGAATGAGTTGTAGCTCAGAGCCAAGAGTGTTTCAAGTGGCATACAGTAGTGATACCCCTCAATTCTGGCATCACCGTGCATGTTACAAGTATTAGAGTATAACTTTCACTGTATTCAAGGTGGAAAAATCGCTCAAACACTGTAACTATTTCTGGCAATTCTGTTAACATTAACATAGATTGTCTTGCAAGCAATGACAGACTAGAATATAACTGGTTACCAACAGTCATTATTTGAATCATATCATCGACTAGCCTACCAAGCAGGCGTTTTCAGGGGAGCTCGTTTTTCATCCCTCCCCACAAACGCCTGCTCAACCGAAAAAACATTCCTTTCCCATTGGTTTATTTGCGTGGTAAGTGACCAATCAACAGGTTTGAAATAAAGTGTTGACAGGCTAAACTAAAACGTGACCCTAGAGTTACCGTTGTCCTTCCATTGATTCCTTCGCCAAGTTTATGCAGTGCGGTATGGAGTATTCTAAAATTTGGCTAAATCTTACTTTTGCCCCCTGAATCTAACATTTAATCGAGGTCAGAAAGCTTTCCCAGTGTTTCATGCAGATTGAGTAATTATCAGCTTACCCTGCGGTCAAGGTCTATAAAATGGACAGACGGACAAATACTTACTTAAAACCCTATTTTGATACCTCACGCCACCCAAATAGCCTCTTCTTTTATGCTAAGACGAGAGATAAACCTTCCCCTGTTTTCGAACTAACTTTGGACTTGCCCTTAGCCTGCGTGGCAGGGGTTTGAAAGGGAAGGGAAAGGGAGTTTTAGGTGCGAGAAAAACGCGAGGGGCGCGCGAGGAGGGAGGGAGGGAAACGCCTGCCAGGAGACCATTGTTTTTCTCGTTTTTAACATCCACCAGGCAAATGTTAAAATCCTAATTGGTCCGTCTTCAAAACATGTCAAACACAGCCTTAATACCTTAATTCGATTGGTTAAAATCAACAACACGCTTCCTTTAAGAATTTGCTGTTAGTGAGGCGTGATGAGATTTCTGTATGGAATTCATCGTTTTAGAACGATTAGAAACTGAAGGCATCAATTTCAGCTTGAAAGGAGAATAGAAGAAAGCAGTTAAAAGACTCGTATGAAGGAAAAGACATGTCAGCTAGATGAGTTTTGCTGACTGGCTTTGAGAAGTATTGTCTCCAAACAGCTTGTTTTACTCACTAGAAGAAAGAAAGGGAAAATCATGCTGCCTGAGTGCTTGTTATCTGCTGTTTGACCTCAAACGCCTACCATGCAGGCTACCCTTTATCAACGACCAGATATGTTGAAGACGAAGCGATCTATAATCTTTAGCGATTTTTGGTTTGAGGACTTCTTCTTGCTGGTTATGGACGTTTTTTAAGCCGCCAGGAACTTACTTTAATAATAATATTGTTTGCAGAATTAGCCGTATTGTTGATCTTTGAAGTTCAGCTCTTCTTTCCCTGCTACCAGCGTTCTTTTGTATGCTCCGCTGGATCCAGTTCGAGAGTCAGCAAAGTGTTTGTAATTAATTTCTCCGACAAACATTGCATGTAAGTTGGGAAGTCCAACACGATACCTTCAGCAAAAACGTAATCGATTTATGCTGGATTTTATATAACAAGCCGAGCATGGTTGCGACTTTCTTCCTTCAACAGACGACTGCATTTATACTTTTTTAATAGTACCTTCAATTCAGATTTCTTTTTTTAGGAAAACAAAAGAAAAACAGTACGCGAAATACGACTTAAATAAGCGCATCGCGGCCAGACTTATTTGACAGCTAGTTATTCACAGCTGCGTTATTTTTGCATACATAATTAGTAGGCGGGATGGCGAAAACAATGGTTTCCTGGCAGGCGCTTCCCTCCCTCCCTTCCTCCTCGCGCGCCCCTCGCGTTTCCCTCCAGCCCAAAACCCCCTTTCCCTTTCCTTTCAAACGCCTGCCACGCAGGCTAACTTGCCCTTAGTAAAAACCTCACACTCTTACAGTTACTTCTGTACCGGTTTAAGTATAAACCATTTCTATTTTTAACGTAACAATGAATTTTAGACGACAATGGTGTATTTTTCAGAATTCCCTTCCATACAAAACGTCTCACTTTGAGGATGGCTAAATCGCGTCGGTAGGTGGGTCGTGGGTCGTGGGTCGTGCGTCCCAACTTTTAGTACCCGAGGAAATTTGCTAGCAGAGGTAGTGAAAATTCGTGCAAATTATTAACGTCAAAGGTGAAAAACCGGGTACGCGTGTTATGTACCAGGCCTACGAACAATTGTGATCAGCTCAACACAGACTGCCACTAGATCTGTGATTAGGCTCAGAGGTAGAATGTGTTTGAATGGTGATGACTGGTCGTAATTTGTTTTATGGAATAGACCTTTTTACCGATAGGGCGGCCATATTGAATTAATTCGATTTAAGGAGTATTGTAGGATGCCCAGGGGGCATGAGCACATTTCGTTTGTATTTTCCAGCGCTTTTCGGGACATTTTTTCTTAAAAGTTTTCTTAGAATAAGATTGTAATGCGAAAAAAGCTCCTTGTGCCGTGTTTTGATGCAATAATAATCGCCTTTTTCCCAAGAAATATACAATGAAAGACCATATTTATAATACTAAACTAGAAAAAGGCGATCATTATTACATCCAAACACGGCACAAGTATCTTTTTTCCCATTACAGTCTTATTCTAACAAAACTTTAAGAACAAATGTCCCGAAAAGAGCTCGAAAATACAAACGAAATGTGCTCATGCCCCATGGGCATCCTATAATACTCTTTAAATCGAATTAATTCAATATGGCCGCCGTATTGGTAACAAGGCCTATTGTCTTCCCTAAACTTAGTGTCTAATTGGGTATAAAAAGACATACCGCAAGGTTTTTTTTCCAACGACATAGAATGTGCAACAAAAGCCGCGTTTTCTTTTAACCGGAAGTCGTTTTCTTAGACGCATTTACATTTTATTAAGAACGCAGAGTGTGCGAGGCAGCCTCGTACCCAGGCCAGTTCGCGCTATCCGAGTTACCACAGGAGGCTTGGAACCGAGTGTGGTCCTCGACGAATTTTCCCGACAAGCTTGACAGGTGACGTCACATCCAAATTCGCAGAGGACGACTGGGAACGAGGCTGTGTGCGAGGAGCATGCGGAAGAATAGGAGAGGATCGGGGAGGAAATATTTAGCTGACAAATTTGCTTTACTGAATTTTATCGGAGAAACTTTTTCATGAATGCGAAGGGTCGTGTAAAGGAAGATGGTGCCTTTAAATTCTACCAGCAAGAGTCTTCTCGAAGAGGCATGAGCTATAACGCACGACGCCGACGCACGACCCACCCACCCACGCCAATAGGTCAATCTCTCTCACTTTCTGTGTTTTCTTTGACAACGATTTTAATTTCTTTATCGGTAGTCTGCTAGGTGCACGACCGCGTCGAGAAAAATGACTAACCTTATTTAAACCAACTGGATTGTAAGTTCTGTTATAAATAAATTTCCTACGACGAGATCTTCATTCAACTTCTTTTATTTCCTCCACAAAACGATTTTCCTTCTGTACAATTGACTCATTACCTTTTCTTGTCGTCACCTCACTGACATCAAAACACTCTTAACACAAAACTTGCTGATAATGCCAAAATCCCGACGCCGAGCATCGTACATGTACTGCGTCACAATATACAAAAGTACAGCTAAACAAAATTGAAAGAATAAGAAGAATTGTTTCCGCTATCACAGTAGTTCCCAAAAAAGCCCGAGTCCCTTTTGGTTTCAATTGTTGACAATCTTCTCTTCCTTCATCGGAAGGGATTTTTATCACGGGCAACTCCTTATGTTCCGCATCGTGAAAATCAAAATCACTATTGTCACACTGATTACCAGCTACACAAATCTTGCGACTCTCAGACTTGACACACATCCTTCTGTTCAAACTCTCATCGATTTTAAACACACACTCCTGAAATTCCGATTTGTCATTGCGTCTATGAGTTCTATGGTCTTTGAATGTCTTGACAATTTCCTTTGTTTTTCTTTAAGTTAGCGGACCAGCCATTATGAAAACACTCAGTGTTATTTTAGTGTAGGCCTACCGCGAACAGTGTGTGCATTTGTAAGTTTAACCCTCGATAACATACTTCAACAATACGTTCCTCGAGACACCGTCGCCAACTTTTATCCAAACTGCTTCTCACTGCTGCTTTGAAAAAATTCCGATCAATGATATCATTGGATTACTACCATCTTTCAAGCGCGACGAATTCTGCGCGTAGGTTTACATTTCAACCTGCCAGTTTTGGCCAATGAAACGTTGCCGGTTTAATAGTCTCTGTCGTGAAATTGACAACGTTTTTGACGCCGAACGAACATGTTTTGATCACGTGCTGTCTAAGTTTTTTAAAGTGTGTCAACATGGTGATGCAAATTCAAGTTCAAATTGGAGATACTAGAGTAGTTTTTTTATGAATCCGCCTGAGAGTGTTGAGGATTTAAAAAACTACATTTTGCGTGAGATTCTGAAGACACGTTTTATGGATTTTGGTTTATTTTACGAAAACGATGAAAAAGAAGGGCGTCGATAAAACCCGGAACATGGAACATTCCGGAACATTCCGGAACATGCCGGAACATCCCGGAACATGAAAAAATAAAAATAATTTTCATGAAAATAAAATTAATTGAATAAAATAATAATAATAAAATAATTTTTAAAAAATTAATAATAATTTAAAATAACAAAGAAAAAAAAAAGGAAAAGAAAGAAAAAGAAACTTGTGTCATCTCCGAGCATGAGAAAACAATATTTTGTCGCAAATAATTTGTTGGGTGAGTGAGGGCCAATGCAAATGACAGTAATGAGTGAAGGCTTGCTTCTAAATTCAAATTATGTTGTAATGGGTCGCGAGGAGGGGGGTTTTCAAGCTTTCCTCGCACAGCTACCTCTTGTAATTGTTTGCCATGCGGTTTAACGGTTATCTAGCCTGGGACCAGGTTCCGAAGTGAGGGAAAAAGGAAAAAAAACGGGGTGAAGCTTTGCACTTTAGTGGATAAGGATTCACATTCGCCGTGTGTAGTTGCAGTGGCAGTGGTAGTGCAGCGGTAGTTTCTAACTGTTATCAGTTAGCCTGATCTGTAGTGCTGAATGACGTTCGCATGGCAGACATTCGCCTCGCTTCGCTTGTTTACTTGCCTTGTTTACGTTAGCAAGTATTGCGTGCCTATTGCACTTTTGCTCAAAACAAGCCGTTGCCATTACTCTATAGGGAACTTAAGATGGAGACGTTTTCGGGGCGACGGCAACTTCAACCGGATGTGACGTCATGATTTGTGCAATATTGCGCATGCTCTTGCTCTCCACATTGCCGTCGTGCTCCCGTCGGCGACGTGAAACTGGTCTGTCTGGCGTTGTGACGAGAACGTGAGTATTTAACTTTCATTTCAATCAGGTTTGTTGCGTTTAGCAACCAGAATTTTGCTGATTATCGTTCTTAAAAGGTCCTTGTTTTCTTTGAGTCACATTTCAAGCTCGATCTCCAAGCTCTTTTATCTAAACTTACATCTTTATAATGTTTCTATGTTTCACGTCACAGAGTCACGATCCAGTCTGATCCAAAATGGCAAACAGCAAACCGTAAGTGAGCTTTTATACATGGACAAAATTGTCCTACGAGCCAAATGAAAGTGTCCAGACAAAAAATAATGAACTCCGATACTGTAATTGTGTGTTTTTAGCTCACTTTTTTGGTTAGAGTATCGTATAAATGAACCGTATGTATTGAAAATTGTTTAGAATAGAAGGTAATACCACGTACTAACGTGGGAATACTGAAATAAAGTTGCTGTTGTTGCTGTTATTGTTGATGCATGCAAGCAAATAAGCTTTAATTCTCTTAATTCTTTATGTGTAGCCATATCTTCCTCTTCGGTAGTCTTCCAAGGCGCCGTCCTTCTGAGTTCACTGCGATCTTAATGTTCGAATTTTGGAGGGAAGCGACGGCAACCTCTGTTCCAGGCTTGCTCTGCCAGTCCGGTCGTCGTCGCCCCGAAAACGTCTCTATCTTAAGTTTCCTTATTTGGGCCACACCCAAATAAAAAGGGATAACATTACTTACAGAATACAACTACAAACACTCTAAAAATATACAGTAAGATTCTAAAAAGATACAATGTTAAAGCGAAATTACATTTGTTACCTCTAAGTAAATTGACTGCAGCATTTAAGACATAAAATAGTTAGAAACATTTAAAATCTTGGTAGTGCCTGGGCAGCGACTGGGCCGACTGTGCGCTAAAATCAAGTGGAAACTAGGAAAAAATCTGAGCTCCAGATGGGATTCGAACCCCGACCCTCCGTGATCTAGCCGGATGCTCTAACCACTGGAGATGGGTATGTATTTTTATCCTTCGAAATAAAGATGATGATGATTATTAGTATTACATTGTATGATTGTTATTATGGTGTGTTCCTCTCCAGTCCTTTTTCTGGGAATCTCAGCCATGTCTCAGCAGCAATCCCGCAGCTTGGAGACACTTTCCGAAAGAAATCGGCAGTACCAAGGATGGCTGACAACTGTGTACTTCCAAAAAATTGTGAATATAATAATTAATTATTATTATTATTATTATTATTATTATTATTATTTTAACATATTTAACTTATTATTATCATTATTTTAAACCTGTTTTCTTTTTAATATCAGAGACGGATAATTCTCTTTTGTAATGACTTAATTTAAAACTCTGGACTGTCTGCAAGAGTTATTGACCGCATCTGAGCCACAAGGAATGTACTTAGGAAATCACTATTGACAAAAAGATTGTTTTTTTTTATGATTTATAATTTATAATTCTTAAGAGCCCATGACTGTAAATATCGAGAATCGCTGGCCAGGATAAAAAAATCGAAAATTCTGATAATTTGTCAGAAAAACCCCTTTGGGGAACTATCTTCGAAAAAAATATTTTCAACTTTCAAGAATCTATTGTTTTCGAGAAAATGAGGAAAAATGAAAATAGCGGTTTTTACCTAATTAATTATGCAAAAATTAGACAAAAAATGATCTACTTTATCGCGTCTGTACCGAGGCAAGATTCAAAGCTATAAAACAGAAATATTTTTGTTTCAGACTATTCTATCTCTTCTTTCTATCCATGGTAAGTTTTAAGCCATAAACTTGATTTTGAATTTTTTACGGTTTTTTCAAAACTACCACCAAGCGCACTTTTTAAAATGGCTAAAAAATGAGCAACTTCAGAGGCAAAGAACTCACCTTGGTATGTGTGATACCTAGCCAAAATGTATACTAGGACAAATTTCAGCTCTTATATTAACAGAATATGAAATAAAAAATCTGGGTACTCCGGAGTCGCCTTTAGAAAATAAAAAGTTTCGTGACCACCAGCGGAAAAATGTCACAAATTTGCAAAAGTCAAAAATGGGTAGAGAAATGATGCCGCCTGATTTTTCTTTGTAGTTTCGGTACGTGGTATATTCGAAACGTAGGAGAAATGATGAAAGCGCCTTTAAATGAAGCTAAAATTAAGTAAAGGATCTGAAAAATTGATCACGAATAACAAATTGCTGTGAAGGTTGGTGACACAATGTGGCAAATTTGCATAAAAATGCATCTGCATATTCCTATCGTACACAAGGACGGGTTTCAATACTGTTCGCATCACGCAATATTTTGGGCTTGAAATAGCATAACCAAGAGAATAGCTAATGTTAAATGTTTTGTAATTTGTATCTTAGCTCTTCTTCATTGTACATTATAAAATTAAGGTTGCTCAGCAATTGTTGTTGGGTGTTGGAGTACCGTATTCTGCAATTGCGTGACCGTTGTCAAACACATCACAGTCAGACTTTATTTTTACCGGTACGACGAAAAAACTGTGTGCTTATGAAGTGTGTAAAGAAATATTATTCATGTCAGATGACTTAACTTTAATTTATTCACCTGAATGAATTTCGCGCTCATACATCTTTCTAGGAGTGGACACATGCTTTTATGGTACCGATAGTTCATTCGTCAAGGTATTTTAGGGGATTTGCCATTAATAACATTCTACATCAGACCCTGAGTTTTCAATCAATAAAAATCCGAAATAGTTTATTTTCTCAGAAGTTTTTCAAAGTTATATTTTGGGGAAATTGCCACGTCTCGCATATCAAAAATAACGTAAGTAAAGACAAGATTAAAGTAATCATTGCCCCCTTTTCTCTCCTCTCTTTCTGAAATTCTTCCACCTCCTCTTTCTGCCTTCACTGTTCGTGCGTTCAACACTTTTAAGTCCAGACAAGATTTCGAACACCCAAAGATGGTCAAAGATCGTCAAGTGGACCGACCCGTAATTGTGCCATTGATTAGTTGAAATCCTAATTGAACGGACCCTCACGGATCCTTGCAATTGTCCTCTCAATAGAAAAAGTAAATCAGATGGAGGGAGTACTGCCGACACTGGGGTCGTTTTGGTGGATTTTTCCACTGGTACCTCATTTAGCAAATTTTCACCTATCCTCATGTATCTTGAGAGAGTTACACACACAAAAAAAGCAACATTTGGGGTAAAAAAATCTACTTCTAGTTTTTCTATTCACCTTCTATTCTCTAAAGATTAATTAAATGTCCCTTTCCTGAAAAGTTTGCCAGCCAAAATTCCTTGCAAAACAAAGACAGTGGGAAGACCCTATCTTAGGGTCTGTAGAACAGCCCATCTCCCCAGGGACATTGGTCTTACAACTTACATCACTAAGATTAGGCCTGTTTTAGAATATGCCTCGCCTGTCTGGGGAGGGCTGCCCATTTACCTCGAAGAAGATCTACAGAGAGTGCAGAATAGATGTCTAAATGTCATTGGTCTCCCTAGGGATACTGTTGAGTCACTTGTAACTAGGCGTCAGAATTTGACGAGGAAAGAATTTAAACGTATCCTAG